>PVKS010020545.1:0-36637 GCA_004027875.1 Aplodontia rufa | reverse complement strand
GATATTTCAATCCCTGACCTAAAATTACATTACAGAGCTGTAGTAGCATGATATTGGTATCAAAACAGAACTGAAGACCAGTGGAACAGAATAGAAGATCCTGAGACAAACCCCCATATCCTTAACTATTTGATATTTGATAAACGGGGCAAAAGCATAGTGTGGAAGAAAGATAGCCTGTTCAACAAATGGTGTTGGACAAATTGGACAGCCATGTGTAGATAACTGAAGCTGGATCCTTATCTTTTGCCATGCAGAAAATTTGGATATTAGCCAACAACTTTAAACTTACTAGAAAAAGAAGGAGGGTTAGTACTACAGGATATAGGAGTTGGTGGTCCCTTTCTTAACAAAACTCCCATGGCTCAAGCAGTAAAGTCAAGAATAAATGAATGAGATGCAATTTAATTAAAAAGTTTTGCACAGCTAAAGATCTAGTCAAGAGCATCAAGAGAGTACCTACAAAATGGGAGAAAATCTTTGCCTGCTACACTTGGACAGAGGGCTAATATCCAGAATATACAAAGAACTAAAAAAGCTAAACACCAAACTCACAAATAATCCAATCAATAAATGGACTAAGGAACTTAAAAGAAACTTCTCTCCAGTGGAAGTCCAGAAAGCCCATAAATATATGAGAAAATGCTCTACATCATTAGCTGTAAGGAAAATGCAAATCAAAACTTCAATGAGATACCACCTCACTCCTGTTAGAGTGGCAAAAATGAAAAATACAAACAACAGATGCTGGAGGGGCTGTTGGAAAAGAGGAACACTTTCACACTGCTGGTGGGACTGCAAGCTGGTTCAGCCACTCTGGGAAGTAGTGTGGAGAATCCTTAAAAAATTAAGGATGGAACCACCTTATGACCCTGCTATCCCACTCCTGGGTATTTCCCCAAAAGAGTTAGAATCAGCATATTATAGTGATGTGGCTTCATCAATGTTTATAGCAGCCCAATTTACTATAGCTAGACTATTGAACCAACCCAGATCCTCCTCACTCGAAGAGTGGATACAAAAACTTTGGTACATATATACAATGGAATACTACTTGGCCATTAGAGAAGATGATATTATGGCTTTTGAAATCAAATGGATGGAGATGGAAAGAATTATGCTAAGTGAAGTATCCCAATCTCAGAGTCTCTAGGGCCAAATGATTTCTCTCATCTGTGGAAGCTAGAATACATCGAGAAACAGTATGTTAGATGGCTAAGCTAATAAGAACCTCAAATTATTTGATTCTTAATGCAACGAGGGGATGATTGCCTCGTATACCTGGTGGCTTAGGGTGGGGGACAATGGGAGGATGGCTTAGGAAGAATATCTAGGAGACTGGAGGATGGGAATATGTGGGAATCATCTCAGAAGGAGAGCTCTGATCTCTCCAAGATATCCATTTAACTCAGGGTTTCTTCTGGGAGAAACAGCAACATGGGGAACCCATGCTGGGCATCTATGATATGGCATTAGCCTTGGATAACTAAGTATATATACATTTGTTCTTGTTTGTTTGACAATATTTCCCCTGAATTGTAACTCCATATTCATCTAATAAAAATATATTATTTAAGTCTTAAATCTCAAATTGTTTGTTACTCACCTTTGAAAGACTTTATACCATTCAACAATCTGTTTTTATAGATCTCCCCAGAAACTACAATGCAAAGCACAGTTTCAGTACAAAGCATATTTTATGTTAAAATGTGATATAGATGCTTATACATTTCTTAACTTCAGTGAAAACTTTCATTGTTTACTGAATAGAATAAATATGTTCTTATTGGCTAATGAAAAATAGAGATCTGAAGTGTGAATTACTAGTTTTACAAGCCACACAATTTTTTTTCAAGCTACACAATTTTTAACAAGAGATAATTTTTAATAGATTCTACTATGCTGATGTTCCTTTTTGTTAACTTCTTTTATCCAATTCTTCTAAAAATCTCTCAAACCATTGCTTTCCTTATTTTCTTTCTTAGGATAGTTTTGCCATTGGCTACAGGGGATGAAATAAAGTATTTGTTTATCTGCTGATAGCCTGGATTAAAAGGAGCAAAAGGGTATCTACCCACATAACTTTAAACTTTTTCTGGTTGTTTAAATAATTTGAAATGCTCTATAAAGAATGTTTAAAAAACCCTCCCACAGTCCCATTAAATGAAGTTCTCTAAAAGGCAACAGAGTCTTTTGTATGGCTCACCATCAACTGGTAGCTTATCCAGAAGTGTCTTCTGTTCTTTATCTGTGAGTTCAATACCTATGTTGCGCAGTATATCAGGTAGATATCGCACATCAACCTTTTCTCCTTTGAAAAATGTGAAATGTTATCATTCAAGAACCTTCTGGATTAATTATTTCAAAAAACAGTGTAATAATGTTAAAAATTTCTTCCTAATCTAAAGAAATTCAAAGGCAAATTATATATGTATGCAGAATTAAGAGAGATCATATATCAAGTTTACTTGTTTACTTAAAAATGCTGAAAAGAATGATTTCCTAATCTGAGAATGAGAAGACAGAGAAAAATAAATTTTATTTGACTGATTTAAGATACCATAATCTGTTCACTTATACATTTTACCAGAGAGCATTGTATATTTTTAATTTTTTGCTTATGTTAAAAAGACTTGTCTTGTTGCTACCAGATTATTCTGGTTTGCAAGTATATTAATAATGTTAAAGAGTGAACAATATTATTAATATAAGCTCCAAAAAGGGGAACAGAAAATGGCAGATGGCAAACAAGTTGTACCCAGAGCTCTCTTCCTGAACTGAAAGAAGAGATGCCGAGAAAACTACATTCCTGTAAGGTGTATGTATTCACTAAATACAGAGTGGGTCAGTGGGAGATCAGTGACTCCGAGACTTGGGAGTAGCAAGTAGAAAAGAAGAACTAATTCAGACCCAGCTAGTCACCAGGGATTGCCCTTGCCCTTCAACCAAAACAGCAGCAGGGAAGAAACTGATCAACTCACTCTGATCCCTTCAGCCACACAGAGACTGACTGCACCTAGAAAAGCCATGTTGGGGTAAAGCAGGTAAATGCTCTCCACATCCCTGCTGCAGAGGAGGCCATCTGCTCACCTCTGAGGAGGTCAAACTGAGCAATTTCAGACAAACAGGCAGGGAAATGGAGTGGAGAATCTAAGGCAAATCTCCCTACAACCCTGTCAGGATCCTACACTCTGCTCTGAATGGGCAGAGTGCAATCAGGAGCTCTGCTCTGTGCTTAAACTGGGACAATTCTATGGCATCTCTGACAGGAGGAGAGAACACTGTCCTCTTCTCCAGCCCTAAGCAGTGGGCTGCAGCCATTTTGAGCATACAGGCAAGGCGGGCAGAACTTTGTATTCAACCCTCAACACCATCTCCCAGATTCCAGGGCAAATTCAGTCAGAACCCAGAAGAGAACCTAGAGCCAGTGCAGCCTGCAGGACAGTTAAACCAGAGATAATTGGATCCGGGAGAGTTGAAAGAGTTGCCTGAGGGCAAACTTTTCCTCTACCCCTCTCAAGTAGCAAGCCACCAGATTCTGGGACAACATTTCAAGACAATTGGTTAGACTTTACTGGTGATCAGCAGGGCTGCTTCAAGTCCATGCATCAGTGTTCAAATTTTTTTTATTTGTGTATGTTTGTTTGTAGTAAGTGTTGCTGTGAACCTGTTTCTTCTTTCTACTTAAATCTTACCTTACCCTTGAACACTTGCTTTAATGTAAATGTTAGTACTTGTCAAACCACCTGAGGCCAGGTCTGCTAAGCCTACTAGTTGTCTACTTCTCTGTTACCCACATTTTTCATATTCTCCAGCAATAGCCAAACCCCCTATTCTTCTAATGCTCAACCGTCCCCCATCATCATTCCCCCAGTCTCTCCCTCTCTCTCTCCTCTTTTTAAATTTTATTTGCTTCTTTATTTTTGGTAATCAGAATATTATTACAGTTAATCTATCCTTGCTTTGCTCGGGCTTCATAATCACAAGACTGTCTACCTTCCTACCTCAGTTCTTTACTCTCTGATGTTTGTAAGCTTAATATAAATTTGCTTTATCTGGAGATAATTACTAATCACATCTTTCCTTCCATAGCTGATAACTAATATTTCATTGACTACAAAAGGAACAGATTAACCAGTTCAACACTATTTATTGTATGCTTTAACCGACCATATTGTCTTTTCATCCTTATAGAGGGCCTTAATGGAAATTTGATGTGAATGCTGAATTCAATAATGCATGGTTTCTTTTAATCCAGTTATAGTCTGATGGTTAACAGTTTTGTAACCAAAGATAGTTACTAATCTTAACACTCCACTAATAGGTGGTAATTAACATGGTAACAGTTTCAGAAGGAACAAAGTAACTAGGTCAACAATGGTGACTGTACATGTTGGCTGCTCATATTGAATCTTTTGCCTTATCTTGTGGGGTATTAGAAATCACAATGGCCAATAATTAATCATAGATTGGGGAGACTGCTGTTAATCTCAACTTCCCAAATTGTACTCAGCCCAAGTCACCAAAGAGACAAAAACCCCACAAATCATCAACATCCCCTAAGTAAAATAACCAAAGAGAGCTCACTGCTCCACTTTCCAGCCCCAAAAATGAAGAAAAAGGAAAGCAATTCTCCTCCTTAAACCCACAACTCCCCAGTCAAGGAGTCCATAAATAGAGTTCAGGATGAAAACCTAGAAAAAAGAATCAACAATCTTATTATTGAAACAATCAAAGAATTAAAAGAAGACTTAAGAAAGGAAATTAGAGAGCAATTTCAGGAGCTGAGACACCACTTTGATAAACAGCTAGACATTCTGAAAAGAGATGTAGCAGAGCTCTTAGAATTGAAAAACATAGTCAACCAAATTAAAGCTCAATGGAAGATATTAATAACAGAGTAAACTCAATAGAATACAGAACTTCAAGTCTCATAGAACAAACATCAGATAAGGAAGAGAGCCTGAGTAATCTTGAAAGTAAGGAAGATAGACAAGGAAAAAAAAAAAACTTACTGAGCATGATCAGAACTTCCAAGAAGTATGGGATGAGATCAGAAGAAATAACCTGAGAGTAATTGGAACAGAGGAGAACATAGAACAAACGAACAGCATAAAGAGCCTTCTCAACGAGATAGCAAAAAAAATTTCCCTCATATCAGAATTGACCCAGAAATTCAAATTCAAGATGCCTATAGGATGCCAAATAGACCTAACCAAATGAGAAACTCAATGAGAAACATCATATACAAAATGAATAACAGAGAAATCAGGGAAAGAATTTTAAAAGCAGTAAGAGAAAAAACACCAAAATACATTCAGAGGGAGACCAATAAGGATTACTGTGGATTTTTTTAGCTCAGACAATAAAGGTGGGGGAAGCATAGATGATATTTTTTAAATATTGAAAGAAAATAATTCTGAGTCAAAGCTACTATACCTTGCAAA
Source organism: Aplodontia rufa (assembly GCA_004027875.1). NCBI lineage: Eukaryota > Metazoa > Chordata > Mammalia > Rodentia > Aplodontiidae > Aplodontia > Aplodontia rufa. The sequence goes on along the minus strand of PVKS010020545.1, from coordinate 31,190 downwards.
ACTCAGCTTTAAATGTGGTAGGGAAATAAAATGCTTCCATGATAAGAACAAACTAGCAATATACACGAACATAAAGCTCTACAGAGAATGTTCAAAGACTTCCTTCATTCAGAAGAACAAGATAATAACTCCCAAGGCCCATAAGCAGAGGAAAGTCAATAAAAACATAACCCATTAAAAGATATCCAAGATGGTGCAAAACACAGCAAATGTCACAATGCCAGGGATCCAGAATCATACATCTATTCTAACATTGAATGTGAATGGACTCAATGACCCAATCAAAAGACATAGATTAGCAGACTGGATCAAAAAACAAAATCCAACAATATACTGCTTACCGGAGATGCATCTCACAACCAAAAATAGATACAAATGGAAGGTGAAATGTTGGGAAAAACCTAACAGGCATATGGCCCAAGAAAGCAAGCTAGTGTTGTGATCCTTATATCCGACAAAGTTAATTTTGACCGAAAATTAGTCAGAATGAATAAAGAAGGTCACAATATCACAGTAAAAGGAACACTACATCAAGAAGATATATTAGTTGTTAACATTTATGCACCCAATTACAACTCTTACAAATATGTGGAAAAAGTACTCAAGGACATTAAACCACTTATCAACTTCAACACAATAATATTGGGAAACTTTAATACACCCTTATCAATAAGAGATAGATCATCAAAGCAAAAAATCAATAAAGCTATCTCTAACCTAAAGAACTCTATCAATCAATTGGTCTTAACAGATATTTACATAATATTTCATTCCAAATTGACTGAGTTTACCTTCTTCTCAGCAGCACATGGAACCCTCTCCAAAACATACCATATGCTAGTACACACAGGTAATCTTAGCAAATACAAAAAAAGTTGATATAACTCATGTATCACGTCAGTCCACAATGGTATGATGCTAGTAATTAACAACAAGAAAAACAATAGAAAGTACATAAACACATGGAGATTAACTAATATCCTTTTTTTTTAAAAGAGAGAAGGACAGTGAGAGAGTGAGAGAGTGAGAGAGTGAGAGAGAGAGAGAGAGAGAGAGAGAGGGAATCAATTTTATTTAGTTTTTCACATGGCTTTCATTGCTCCAACACTTAGTTGTGTACGTGGTGTTGGGGTTTGAACCCGTGTACTCACACATGCTGGGCAAGCTCTGTAATCGCTGAGCCACAGCTGCAACTAATATCCTCTTAAATGAAGAATGGATTAAAGATGAAATGAGAATAGAAATCAAGAAATTCTTGGAAATGAATGAGATGATGATACAACATATTGAAATCTATGGGACAGTATGATAATAGAATTCTTAAGAGGTAAATTTATAGCACTGAATGGCTTAATCAAAAATCAGGAGGGAGACCAAATAAGTAAAATTAAGCTCCAACTCAAATCCCTACAAAAATAAAAACAATCCAATCCCAAATATGACAGAAGGCAGAAAATTACCAAGGTCTGAGCTGAAATTAATGAAATTTAGAACAACAACAAAAATACAAAAAAATCAACAAAACAAAGAGTTGATTCTTTGAAAAAATAAATAAAATTGACAGACCCCTAGCCAGCTACACCAAAGGAAAAATGAAGTGAAGCAAAGCATCAAAATGAAAGATGAAAATGGAGACATCATCACAGACTCAACCAAAATCCAGATGATTATCAGAACTTATTTTGAAAGACTATATTCTTCCAAAAATGTTTGCTAATCTAGAAGACATGAACAAATACCTAGCCACATATGACATTCCCAAAATAACACAAGAATACATTGAAAATTGAAACCAACTAAACTCAGATAGCAAAATTGAAACATAAATCAAAAGCCTTCCAAAAAATAAAAGCCCAAGACTCGATGGACTCTCTGCTGATATCTACCAGACCTTTACAGAAGAATTAACACCTCTCCTTAGTAACCTATTCCATGAAATAGAAAGGGACAAAACCATCCCAAATACTTTTTATGAGGCAAATATAACCCTGTTGTCAAAACCCAACAAATTAACACCAAGAAAAGAAAACTACAGACCAATTTCCCTGATGAACATAGACACAAAAATCCCTAATAAAATTCTAGGAAACTGCATTCAAAACACATAAAAAAGATAATACATCATGATCATTTGAGCTTCAAACCAGGGATGCAAGTCTGGTTCAATATATACAAATAAATAAATTGATTCACCACTTAAACGGAATTAAAGATAAAAACCATATGATTATCTCAACTGATGCATAAAAGGGCTTTGATGAAATTCAACACCCATTTATGCTCAAAACTCTGGAGAAGACTGGGATCAAAGGAACATACTTTAATTCTGTGAGAGCCATGTATGACAAACCCATACCCAACATTATACTTAATGGAGAAAGACTGAAAGCATTCCCACTAAATTCAGGTACCCGACAAGGCTGTCCACTCTCACCACTCCTATTCAATATAGTCTTCGAAACCCTAGCCAGAGCTATCAGACAAGAGAAGGAAATAAAAAGGAATTTGAATAGGAAAAGAGGAAGTCAAGCTATCTCAATTTGCCAATTACATAATCCTATATCTAGCAGACCCAAAAAGCTCTATGAGAAGACTACTAGAGCTTATAAATGAATTTAGAAAAGTGGCTGGTTATAAGATCAACCCTCATAAATCAATAGCTTTCCTATACTCCAGCAGCGATTCTGCTGAAGAATAAATCTGGAAATCCATCCCATTAACAAAAAGCTCAAAAAAGAATAAAATATTTGGGCATTAATATAACAAGGATATAAAAGAATCCTACAATGAAAACTATCAAACATTTAAAAAAGAAATTGAAGAAGACCTGAGAAGATGGAAAAACATTCCATGTTCTTGGTTAGGCAGAATCAATATAATTAAAATGGCCATTCTGCCAAAAGTGCTGTACAGATTCAATGAGCTCCCCATCAAGATACCAATGACATTCTTCATGGATATAGAGAAAGCAATCCTCAAATTCATTTGGAATAACAAGAAACTCAGGATAGCCAAACATTACTAAGAAAGATGAAACAGGAGGTGTCACAATACCTGACCTGAAATTATACTATAGGGCTATAGTAACAAAAACAGCATGGTATTGGTATCAAAACAGACAAGAAGACCAATGGAAGAGAACAGAAGATACTGAGAAAAACTCACAAGATTTTAACCATCCAATATTTGATAAAGGGAGCAAAAATACAGCATTGAGGAAAGGCAGCCTGTTCAACAAATGGTGCTAGACAATCTGGACAGTTTTCAGAAAACTGAAAGATCCTTATCTCTAACATGCACAAAAATCAAATTGAAATGGATCAAAGAAATAGGAATTAAATCAGCAAATATACAATTTCTAGAAGAAAAAAATAGGATCAATACTCTACCACATCCATGTAGGCTCTTCCTTCCTTAACAAGACTCTTATAGTGTAAGATGTAAAGCCAAGAATCAATAAGTGGGATGACGTTATACTGAAAAGCTTCTGCATGGCAAAAGAAGTAGTCAAGAGTGTCAAGAGAGAACCTACAGATTGGGAGAAAATCATTGCCTGCTATGCCTCCAGCATGGAACTAATACCCAGAATATGGATATAACAACAACAACAACAAAAAACCCAAAAAAAAGCAAAAACACAAATAGTCCAATCAATAAATGAAGTAGGGAACTAAACAGAAACTTTTCAACAGAGGAAGTCCCAAAAGCCAATAAATATATGAGAAAGTGTTCTACATCACTAGCAATCAGAGAAATGCAAATCAAAACTTCACTGAGACTCCAGTCAGAGTGCCAAAAATGAAGAATATGACTACTAACAGATCTTGGAGGGGTTGTGGGAAGAAAGTAATACTATCACACTGTTGTTGGGACTGCAAACCTCTATAGTCAACCTGGAAAGTACTGTGGAAACTCCTCAAAAAAATTAGGGATAGAATCACCTTATGACCCAACTATTCCACTCCTGGGTATTTCCAAAAAAGAACTAGAATTGACATACTACAGAGACACATCTGCATCAATGTTCATAGCAGCTTAATTTACAATAGCTAAACTATGGAACCAACCCAGATTCCTCTTGCTGGATGAGTGAATTCAAATGTTGTGATATATATATATCTTATCTTATAATATAACTTATTATGTCAATACCCATGTAAGCATGAATATGTAACAATGATTCCCTCCAATATGTAAGACTATGTCCAACAAATAAAAAAAGGAAAATAGAATAAAAATGTTTTATATATATATATATATATATATATATATTTTTTTTTTTTTTTTTACTCTGCTATTAGAGAGAATGATATCATGGCATTTGCAGCTAAATGAATAGAAATGGAAAAAATTATGCTGAATGAAATATACCAAACTTAGAGATTTAAGGGCTGAATGTTTTCTCTTATATGTGGAAGCTAGAGTAAATCCTAACATAGGATGAAAGTTTGCTAAGTTTAAGTAATTAACTCACCATAATTGAAATTTTACATAAGCTGGGGGAACCATAACTATGAAGGTAGGGGGAGAAGGGAGGGAGGCAGAAATGGGAAGGAGTGATACAGGGGGTTACTGATACAACTGGGAACACTCGACTCCCATAAGAAGCCTAACTATATACACAGGCAGGCAGAGAAACTCAGAAATGTCAAAAATTAATATACATGGATATTGTTCATTTCCAATTATAGTTTGGGGGAATTACAGAGGAGACATGACATTGGGGAATGGATAAAGGCAGGGAGATCCTGGACTAGGATCAGCCTTAACTTATTATGTCAATACCCATGTAAGCATGAATATGTAACAATGGTTCCCTCCAATATGTAAGACTATGTCCAACAAATAAAAAAAGGAAAATAGAATAAAAATGTTATAAAATAAAATCAAGCCACTACTTTGAGTATAAAAAAAGCTTCAGAAAGCTCATAAGTTATTAGTAATTTATAAATACTTAGCTATTACATATAAAGGCAAACCGTAGAATATTAGAAGCCCACATTTTATTTGAAAAGGTTAAAAGTTAAAATTTACAAATCAGGAATAAAATAGCAGGGAATATTATTTAAAATTATACTACCACATAAAGTCTGAGGGGTTTGTCAACTTTTCACTTACCTACAAATGCTTTTAATCCATCACACAACTTTCTTATTGCAACTCTTCCATATACTATAAGAAATGAAAAAAATAAAAAGAAATAGATAATAAGAGTTTGAAATAATGTGAGATAAAAAGATTCTAGCAACAGTAATATCAAGGATGTTCTCTATCTTTACACTCTTCCTAAGAGAATGAATCAGACTAAAAATGTAAAATATGAAACATTAATAATTTTAACAATGTCACCATGATTTAATTCCTCTATAGCTTATCAAACCTACCATATTCAAATCATAAGATCTTTGAAAAGAAGATCTACTTTTAGCTCTAAGATATTTAAGAACTTTTATTTAGATCAGACCAATAAAATGGGATTGAAATTTGGTTTATACTGTCAATAACATTTAATTTAGAATTTGGCAATCATTTTCTTATGTGATAATTTCTGATTTAGTACTAACATGCTATTTTAATAGAACCAGACAAATTTATTTCCTCTTTTTAGGCTTTGTGATAAATTATGAAGTGTTCCCCTGTGGTTTGGAGGATTATACTTCCTACCCCATCAATGTCTGCCTTGGCCATTTGACTTTCCCCAAACTGTAAAAAATGGCATCTCTGAGCTGAAGTTTTAGGAGCCAAAGTATAATTCTGGTAACCCTCTTTTCTCTCTGCCACAAGAATGGAACAATCCAGAGAGGAATCTGTGCTTCAGCCTGGATCTCAGAGTGGGAAAGAGTGAAGAAAAGCAGCAGTTGCTTGTGGGTAAGAAATGAATGTCCATTATTTTTAACCTCTGCTATTTGGAGTGTTTGTTACTGCATCACAGTGAACTTACCTTAGTATAAAGGCAATGTAGGCTATGTGTAGGTAATTTTATAGACCATTCATATATTTGTATATGAATTTTGTAATCATGCCAAACTATGTAAGTTATTACAGCATTACAATAGATTTGATATAGGTATAATAAGTTTCTAAACATAGACCTCCAAAAATAACATGGCTATTCACCATTTGCTATTTTTTAAAATTATGAATTTCTTCTCAAGTCCACAGGAAAAAAAATTGTATGAATTTTAAATTTCTCTTATTTTTTATTTTATTTATTTTTCTTTTTTATTTTTAAAAATTATTTTAGGGTTGTGGATGTAGCTCAGTGGTAGAGGCTTGTCTAACATGCAAGACCCTAGGTTCAATCCCTGGCATATGAAAAAAGCGAACAAACAAATAAAACACAAACCTTCAGCACTACAGTACCTGATTTCAAATTATACCACAGAAATATAGCAACAAAAACAGCATGGTATTGGCATAAAAACAGACATGCAGACCAATGGAATAGAAGACACAGAGACAAATCCACACAGATACAATCACCTGATCCTTGACAAAGGTGCCAAAAACATATACTGGAGCAAAGAAAAACTTTTAAACAAATGGGACTAGGAAAATCAAAAATCCATGCATAGAAGAATGAAAATTCAACCTTATATTTTACCCTATATAAAAATTAGCTCAAAAAAAAAAAAAAAAAACGAAAGAAGGAAAGAAAAGAAAAAGAGCGGCTGGAGTGATGGCTCAGCAGTTACAGAGCTTGCCTGGCAAGCATAAGGACCTGGGTTCAAGCCCCAGCACCATGTACACAGCTAAGTGTTGGAGCAACAAAAGCTACATGAACAACAAAAATAAAATTGATTCTCTCTCTCCCTCTCTCACTGTCCCTCTCTCTTAAAAAAAAAAAAAAAAGGAATCAGTTCAGAGTGCACCAAAGACCTAGAAATTATACCAGAAATAATACAACTACTAGAAAAAAGAGTCAACACTCCAACATATTGGCACCAGCACCAACTTCCTTAATGAGACTCCTAAAGCTCAAGAAATGAAACCAAGAATCGATATGTGGGATGGCATCAAACGAAAATGTTTCTGAACAGTAAAGCAAGAGTGTGAAAAAAGAGCCTATAGAATGGGAGAAAAAAATTGCCAGTTACTCTTCCAAGTAAGATTTCAGAAATAGCAACAAACCTCAATAACCCAATCAATAAAAGGGCAAAAGATCTAAAAAGACATTTCTCAAAAGAAGAAATACAAATGGCCAACAAATATATATAAAATGTTCCTTGAGTATTCAGGAAAATGCAAATTAAATCTACACTGAAATTTCATCTCACACCAGTTAGAAAGGCAACCAAGAATACAAGTTATAATAATTGCTGGTGAGGATGTTGGGGAAAAGGTGCACTTATACACTATTGGTGGAATTATGACCACTTTTTAAAGCAGTATGGAGATTTCTCAAAAGACTAGGAAGGGAATTACCATATGACCTAGCTATCCCACTTCTTGGTATTCATCCAAAAGAAATAAAATCAGCATACTATAGTGATATGTGCATATCCAGATTACAGCAGCGTAATTCATAACAGCCAAGTTGTGGAACCAGCCTAGGTGCCTCTCAATGGACAAATGGATAAAGAAAATACACAATATACACAATGGAATTTTATTCAGCCATAAAGAAGAATGAAATTATATCATTGCAGGAAAATGGAGACAAAATCATCATGTTGAATGAAATAAGCCAGAGTCAGAAAGTCAAAGATTGAATGTTTTCTCTCATATATGGAAGTTGAAAGGAGGGAGGAAGGAATAAAACAAAAAGGATCTCATAAAAATAGAAGGGAGACCAATAGAGTAGAGAAAGGGAATCAAAACAGAAGGAGTGGAGGGAATGGGGAAGTACTGGAGTAAGAACTCTACCAAATTATACTATGTTCGTAGCTGAATATACTATAATGAATCATGTATACTTAATTATGATATAATAATAACAATAATAGAAGGAAGATCAGTAGAGAAGAGCAAGTAGATTGGGGAGGGAGGTAAAGAGGATAAGGGAAAGTACTGGGAAATGAGAGTGATCAAATTATATTACACGTATGTGTGAATATGGCATAATGAATCCAAGTATTATATATATTAATTATAATGTACCAAAAGAAGAAAAGAATGCCTTTTTTCACCACTGTTTTTCAACATTGTGCTGAAATCCTGATCAGAGCAATCTGACAAGAACAAGAAAAGACACTCAAATTGAAAAAAAATTATTTTTAAATTTTATTGACATAATAACTGTACAAATTTTTGAGGTATAATGCAATGTTTTGATAACTACATACATTGTGTGGATATCAAATCAGGGTAATTAGCGTATCAACTCCTGTGAAATTATTCATTTCTTTGTTATGAGGATATTTAAAATCTTCTATGTTTGCATTTTAAAACACTTTTGTTTCTCTTGCTTTTGTAAGAAACAGTGCATTTGTGTGTGTGTGTGTGTATGAGTGAGTGTGTGTTTTATGATTCATATATCCTACCTTTAAGTCAATAATAGGTAACAAATGCATTGTTGTGTAAAGCTGGATGTACCTAACTCAACATGAGTAAAAGAAATATTGCTGCATAAAACCAAAAATATTCAAATGAATTCCTACTTTTGAATATAAAGAATGGAAATTTTAAAATTCCACATGGGTTCCTCTTTATTTTAAATTGAGGTATTACTGACATACAAAAAGCTGCACATATTTAATAAATACAGCTTGGTAATTTGAAGATAAGTATACATCTGTGAAAATACAACCATAAACAGTGCCACAAACATAAGCATCACCCTAGAAATTTTGACCTGGGATCTTCTAACACATAATACAGGCTTTATACTTAAATATGTAGGTATAGAGCAATGCTCTTAAGATGTTATATGTTACAAATATAAGTACTGAACTTTTTAAAAGCTTTATTTCTAGATACCTCATACTTGTTGATGCTACTATAAATTTTATCTTATAGAACATTTATTCTCTTTTGATTGGTTCTTTTTTACGTATACATGTTATAAGCATATACAATGGCATAATTTTAAAAGCATGGAGTTTAACTTGTTCTAATTCAGTTCCCAGTTTTTCTCCCTCCCCCTCCCTACCTCCCACCACCTGTTCTTTTCTGTTATACATAACAATAGACTATACATTGACATAATTATAATAGCTTAGGGTATACCTTGCTTTAAATCATTACAGAGCTTTTCCCCTTCCTCTCCCTTCCTGGAGGGGAAATGAATTAGAATAAGTTTTATAAAAATGTCAATGTTTATCCTATTGTCAAGTACATCTAAGAGGAACATTTATTCTTATAACTATTGCTAGTGTGTAGAAATGCATTTTAAATTTAGTATCCTGAAATCTGACTATTCTTTTATTGATTACAGTAATAGGTTTGTAAAATCTTTGAGGTCCCAGAAAGACAGTAATAATTTTATTTCTTCTTTTTCATTCTCATTCATTTAATTTTTAATTGAATATTCCTATCAATGCAATAAGAAGAAAACCAATAAAAAGGGAAAAACTGAAAAGAGATAAACACAGTTAAGGTTATTTACACATGAGCTATCTGTCGATATTAAAAATTCAAGACTCCAGATAATTATTAACATAAGAGAATTTGGCAAGGTAATTGGGAATAAGATTGATGGATACGGAAAATTACCAGGAACCACTCGACCAGGCAGCAAACCCCCTACTCAGTATTTGAAATCTACACACTCAGGCCCTTATCAGAATATATTACTTCAGGCCCTTATCAGAGGATCCCCACCCTACTGAGGAACTCAGTTTAATCTCCACCTACTGAAATTACTGCTGTGACTCCCACCCCAATTCAGCATATAAAAGATCACCTATCAGAAAGCCAAGTGGCCATTTTCTGCTAGGAAACTGTATCCCTGAAATTATTTCAATAAATCTCCTTGATCTGTTAAGGTTTGATTCCTTTCTTTCTCTACCTCGTTTCCTCTTTTTCAGCCTCTTTTTCCTTCAGTTCTCTTCAGTTGGTATTCTTAGGCTCCCTCTTGTTCTCTTCCCATCACTTCTACCTTATTCTTCATCTATCCATTTATACTTCCTTTCATACAAGATTTGAGATTCAGAGCACCCTCCAAGTTTGCTACAGATAAAAAACAGTGGTGGTGGTGGTGGTGGCTGGAACACAACCTGAAATCAACCCCCTCCTGGGGTGAGATTTTTGCAGCCTCATTGTTCCGCAAATGTAGCAACAGCTTTTCTGAGCTCTTTATTGGTGCCATCTGGAAACCTCATTCTTGTCTTTTGCTGCTCTCCTAGACATCCAGATCACAGATCCATTCTCCATTTGGTTCCCCTTGTAACACTGGTCATTCTAATCAACTCACTTGAGAGGTAAGACTCCAGATTTCTGCCAGAGGCAGCCTACTAGAAATTCCTGCTGGACCCCAGGGGTCCTCACCTTGGGATTGGAGTTGGGGATGCCCACTCCTTCCAGGTGCACTGCCCTGAGTGGCAAGAAGCAAACAGAGGACACTTTGTTTTCTCCTATCACCTCTGTCATACCACTCCATTATGGGGGCAAAACAGTCCATTCCTAGGGACTCCCCCCTTGGTTGTCTTAAAAAACTTCAAAACTCTTCACTGACAACGGGACTTCAAGCCTAAGTGCATTATCTGTTTAAAGCACCCAATTTGGTCCCAATACAAATTAGACAACCAGACTCAATGGCCCAAATTTGGGACCTTTGATTCAAAAATACTAACAGATCTTCATAGCTTCCTACACCAAAATGGAAAATGGTCTGAAATTTCTTATCTCCAGGTTTTTTTCTATCTTCACTGCCATCTGTGTCTCTTGTTCCACTTTCCAACTCTTCCTCACAGACACTCCCCTTCCCAAGAAACCTAAAAACCCACATCCTCCGACCTCCTCCTTTACCACCTCTTTTGCTGCCCCTAAAGTTGCAAATGAACCTCCTCCTTACTTTACCCCCAATCCTACTAGTCCTAGCCCACCCCAATCTCCACCCTCAGTCCCTTCCCATGCCATTCATCCTCCACCCTACCCACCCCTCTCTTCCTTCCCTTCCAATTGCTCCCTAAAAACCCCACAACTCCCAACCTTAATATATGCTTCCTCTCCATGAGGTAGTGGGAGTTGAGGGTCCTGTCCAGGTTCAAGTCCCCTTTTCCATGTCTCAATACCCCAATGTGGACCTGGAATCTCCAGCTGGTACTCTTTTTCTCCACATCCAATTCATTGGCCCCAGAAATTCACAGAAAGCTTAAAAAACTAGAGGAGGGCCACAAAACCTCAAAACAGCAACTCCTAGATACTGCCTTTTAGGTCAGATATTGCCATTTCACAATATCCTCTAAAAGAATAAAATACTTGGGAATTAATCTAACAAGAGAAGTAAAAGACCTCTACAATGAAAATTATCAAACACTGAAAACAGAGATTGCAGACAACCTGAGAAGACAGAAAGGTGTTCCATGCTCTTGGTTAATCAGAATTAATATAATTAAAATGGCCATTCTGCCAAAAGCACTGTACAGAATCAATGCAATCCTCATTAAGATTCCAAAGTCATTCTTTGTGGATATAGAAAAAGAAATTCTCAAATTCATTTTGAACAATAAGAAATGCAGAGTAGCCAAAACATTACTAAGCAAGAATGATGAAACAGGTGGTTTTGCAATACCAGATCTAAAATTATACTATCAGGCTATAGTATTAAAAACAGCATGGTATTGGTATCAAAATAGGAATGAAGACCAATGGGATAGAATAGAAGACTCTGAGACAAAGCCCCAAATCTTTAAACATCTGATCTTTTACAAATGGGGTCAAAATATAACATGGAGGAGAGAGTCTATTCTACAAATGGTGCTGGACAAACTGGACAGCCACTTGCAGAAAATGGAAATTAGATCCTTATCTCTCACCATGCAAAAAAATCAGTTCTAAATGGATCAAGGAATTAGGAATTAAGCCAGCTACCATACACCTGCTAGAAGAAAAATTAGGACCAACACTCCAGCATTTGGGAGCTGGTAATGACTTCCTAAACAAGGATCCCAAAGAAAAAGAATTACAGTCTAAAATCAATGAATGGGACGCCATTAAACCAAAAAGTTTCTGCACAGCCAAGGAAATAGTCAAAAGAGTCAAGAGACAACATACAGAATGGAAAAGAATCATTGCCTGTGATCCCTCTGACAGGGGACTAATATCCAAAATTTATATAGAACTCAAAAAACTCAATAACAAAAACACAAATAATCCAATCAATAAATGGACAAGAGAGCTAAACAGAAAATTCTCAACAGAGGACACTGAGCAAGACAACAACTACATGAGAAAGTATTCTAAATCACTAGTAATCAGAGAAATGCAAATCAAAACTACCTTAAGATTTCATCTCACTCCAGTCAGACTGGCAAAGACGAAGAATACGAATAATAACAAATACTGGAGGGGTTGTGGGGAGATAGAAACACTAGCACACTGCTGGTGGAATTGCAGACTGGTCCAGCTGCTCTGGAAAGCAGTGTGGAGACTCTTCAAAATATTAGGATTGTATCCACCATACGATCCAGCTATCCCTCTTCTGGGTATTTTCCCAGAGGAGTTAGAATCAGCACATTACAGTTATACAACAATATCCATGTTCATAGCAGCTCAATATACAATAGCTAAATTATGGAACCAACCCAGATGCCCCTCACTAGATGAATGGATCCAAAAACTCTGGTATAAATATACAATGGAGTTCTACTGAGCTATTAGAAACAATGATATTGCATCTAGTGAAGGTAAATGGGTGGTATTGGAAGGAATCATGCTGAGCTAAGTGAGTCAAACACACAGAATCAAGGGCCGAATGGTATCCCTCATTCGTGGATGGACCTAAACCCAGGTTCAGGAGTAAAGTAGACAAACTCATGTTTTAGATCCATAGAACAAAAATGCAAAATGTTAATATATATGTTAAACAATTGCAATATATTTCATAAGATATTTGAACAAGCTATGCTGCATACCTGTACAAAAACGTAAATGTTTAATCCCATTGTCAAATATTTTGAAGAATAACAACGGTTGACAGTAAGGGAGGAGAGGTGGAAATGTTGGAACTAAGATAAAGCAAGGTACATTCCAAACAGTTGTAAATGTCACTGTATATACCATAGCCATATATATATAAAATAATGTTCTTAATAGGTATAAGAATTATGTCACTGTACTTGGGTTTTTTAGGAACAATACAGGACCCAGAAGAAAGGCAAGGGATCAGGGGATAGGACAAGGGAGGAAAAGGGATGTGGGGGGATACTGAACAAATTATATTGCTGAATTGTGTGCATCTAGGAATATGTAACAACTAATCCCAATATTATGTAAAACTATAATGCAGTAATAAAAATAAATTAAAAAAAAATATACCAGGACCCTGTCAGCCACATGGCTGCCAGACTCAAGACTCAGGGTAAAGGCTTTGCTGAAGTGAGATTTATCAATCATTCCCTGCCTTAGCAGAAAGAATATTAATCTGATCTTTAGTTTCCTTTCATGGCAATCCATTCAATCAATGATGAGGTCTCTCTTCATAGCACCCTAATTCTCTGATCAGGGCTACTCCCTGCTGTAAATGCAGGGTCTCTAGAAATGGCTGAAAGCCACTTAATTGCACAGGGAAGCTCCATCTTCACTTTAATCTCCTGTGATGGCTTCTCACCTAATTGTAGAGTGAGGACCTTAGCAGCTCCTTAGACAACAGGCTGAAATAACTTCTCAGCATAATCTGTCAATCTACCAGTGAGTGAGTCACCCCTTTCTCTGTCTTGTAGCAACCTCCTCCAATGTTAGGGGACAGACAGCTATAAACATTGAGAACACTAGAATAACAGAATAATTCTATCAAATGGGCCCACTGTGCTGACCCCACATGCTTTCTTTCCAAAAAGGCAATTTACCTGAAGGGGAATCTGCCTGATTTAAGACACATTCTTCAGCAAACTACCTGTTATCTGCAGAGGAAGTGCAGGCCCATTAAAATAACGTTAATAGGAGTAACCCAACTTACTCTGAAGGAGACTTTTGAGACCAGATCCTGAATCTCAGGAAGATAAGGACAATCCCTTTTAACCAGAATCCATTTAGAACCAGTCAGCATGGGCCAAAGTAACCTAGAGTTGCCATGGCAGTAAGGACTTCAAAGTCTGATGTCATCTTGCTGTCAGTCAGAAGTCAACGTGGACCTAGGCGGGACTCTCTGTAAACTTCTCTAGGATTCTCAATAAAACTGTAAGTGCAGGAAAGGCAATATCTAAATATCTTTTATCTCAAGAAATACTATTTTAGTCCTATAAATGTGTTTTTATATAAACTGTTGGTAAATGGTAAAAGGGGTTTAAGATTGCTTTGTTTCTTCTGGGTCTTTGCCAAAAGCAAAATTAATTCTAATAGGTCTAATTTTATATACAAAGAGTACAAAAGGTTTCAGCTATGTTTCAATTAAAATACCATAAATATCATAAAATATTTGATTGAGAGGGCTAATTGAGAAGGTCAGACATTGTTATAAGGATGTGTCAGAATGCAAATTTAAGAAAGGGTCAACAAGTAGGAAAGAAATGTAAAACGTTATAGCTATGGAAATATAGTTTGATGTGGAATTAGAATGAAAGAAATGTTCCTGGATGAAGAAAGAAATATTTCTGGATAAAGAAACAGAGTGTCTAAGTAAGTTGCAGAAGGTTTGTGGAGGGTAAATCTTAAAAGTCTGTATGTGAAGTTGAATATAATTGGCACGATCAGTTAAAACTATTTAAGGTTTCTCTTAAGGTCAAAAAGCGCTTGAGCTTTGTCTAAATCTTATGTAAGTTTATGTAGGTTTACAGGCAAGGTAACCAACAAGTGCTCTCTTTTATGTATTGTATCTGACATAGAAGGGCCACATTGTCATTTAAAAGCCTGACATATGTCGGTTTGCTTTGACTAAGTCTTTTTCTGATCGTTAACACTATTTCCTAAATGTATATTCAGATAGACTCCAGAAATAATACACGAGAACTCTGTAGAATGATACTTTTTAAGAGGCCAAAATCAGTTTCAGAAATAAAACATTTTACCTAATATTTGTCAATAGCTCTGCCTCACCTGAGTTAAGACTCAGCCTCTTACCTTATGGTTCCAAAGAGGTCTAGAATTAAGTTTATTTAAAGTTAAGTTCAAAAGATAGGTTTTTGTTGTAAACAGTATATACAAATCATATTTCTTGGTTCATAGCTATTATACAAATTGATTATTTTTCTACTCGTTAATTCCATTTTGTATTTTCCTTGTAAAACTTTACAACTGTGGCCTATTATGTGTTTTGCAGAAGTACTACTTCTAATAGAAAAACCTGAATTAAGACACACCATCACTTACAGGACAGATAAGATATCAGATTAACTTCAAGTACTATTATTGATCCAAATTAAACAAAAGAGGTAAGTATAAAACTGTAATTTAATATTCCCACTTTAAGACCAATGAAACCGGCTTGCTGGATGTTTAATACCAAAACCAGATTACCAAAATTAAGGAAGTTAAAGGGTTAAGGAAAAAAGTCAATATTTTGGCCCTTGCCCTGTTTAGTAAGCCAAAATTCAGGGCACAATGTGACTTCTCTCAGCCAAACAGTGTACAGTCTTAAAAGAGCACAGTCATTGGAAAGGAAAATGTCCTTGATGCTTCCAAGGGAAGCCACATATGGTCAGCAAGACCCTGACCCATTCTGGCAGATGGCACAACTGACAGAGGAAGACTAAGGGAGCCAAGAGGCTCTCACACGTCCCTGACAGTGGCCTCCTGAGGAATCTCAGCTGATCTAGGAATAGATAGGCAAAAAAAGTCAGTTTTAATCAACTTGGTCTTAAACACCTGGCAGCAGAGTTATAACCAAAGCATAGCCATACATGGGCATTTAAAAGGAAAGACACTGAACTCAAAACATACACTTGACTCATTTTTTCCCACAGGTAAATAAAACAGAAAACACTACCAGAGTCACAAGTTTGTTCTAAGCCAGTTTTAGATCCACAAATTAACCTAACCTCCTATATGGATAAACACAATCTGTTTTTCACTGGTATGACTGTTCTAATATTTAAGCTACCTTATAGAAATCAGATGGAATTCCCCAAATCAAGAGTACACCTGTGGCATTATAAAAATTAAATGTGTTCCTAGCAGCACTACTCATGCTTCTAAATCTGTGAATGGCCTCCACTCACAAGTAAATGATATGTCAGATTAAACCCTAAGCTCTAGTAAGTTATGATCTTCATGATCTTCAAAGGCTAGCTGATAACACTGATTATTTTGTACTAATTGCTTGCACAAAATAATGTTTTGTTCCATTATTCATTGTTCTAGTATGATCCCGCCCCCATGTATAGCATGTCCAGCCACCTGCCAACCGCCATCACCATGGACCTATGGACTGCCCTGATTTGAGAGATGCCTAGAGTCCATTAAGCTCCACGTGGCCATGGAAATATGACCCTCCATGCAACTGCCTTTCAACTTCTACTGAGGCCTCTCAGATAGATTCTGGAGAGTTTCCCTGACTGCCACAGTCAACACCCCACTGCCAGTGGGAAGAAGTCAGATGGGTCATCATGCTTTCTTCCCAAAGGCAGTCAAGGACCTCTTCAGAGGTAAATTGAGGCAGGGGATAGATTATCTGTAGGCAGAGAGAAAATGGGGACCTTGAATTCCACCACCACAGACTAAAACCTTAGGTCACACCTTTTTGTTTTTGGCTGCCTGAATGAAAGGCCCTACCCACTCACTTGTAGATGACTAACTCTCTTCTTGGCAGGAACATCCTAACCAAATTCAATGCCTCCATTTATTTTAATACCCACCTTAGCCCCTTACACTCCATTATCCTCTCATGTCATTTCCTTCTCCTCCAATATCCCTATTAGTTCTCCTCCCTGAGGTGTCAACCACAGTATGGGATATCCAAACCCACTGTGACCACCTACCAAACTCTTGTTAAAATTTCCCTGCAAAATCTTGCCTACCGCTAAAGCAAGTTACCTCCTATCACCTCTCTGGCTGCTTCAATTATAACCGGGGAATCTTCCTAGGCAGAATTAATACTTATGTCTGTTTAGCTACTAGCTGGATAAATATTTGATATCATCAACCCAACTTTTTATATCCCTTTAGAGTCTGGAATGATGTATATGGAAAGTTACCAATAGCCACTAGACCAGGCAGCAAACCCTCTACTCACTGTTTGAAATCTACATACTCTGGCCCTCATCAGAATGTACTGCCTTGGGCCCTTATCAGAGGATCCTCATCCTACTGAGGAACTCAGTTTAATCTCCACCTACTGAAATTTCTGCTGTGACTCCCACCCCAATTCAGCCTATAAAAGACCACCAATCTGAAAGCCAAGTGGCCATTTTCTGCTTGGAAAGTGTGTCCCTGCAACTATTTCAATAAATCCCCTTGATCTGTTGAGGTCTAATCCTTTCTCTCTGCACCTCATACCCTCTTTTTCAGCCTCTTTTTCCTTCAAAGATGAACATAAAAATGAATTTCATTTTTATACACTGACAGTTGAAAAAGTAATTTTAAAAATGCAGTTTATAATCATAATAAAAATTCAAGATTCCTAGGAGTAATTCTGAAAAGCGCACAAAACTTATCTATGGGATGATACAATAAAGATATATAATGATGAAAAGATCTCCTACACTGATAACAAGACCCATGAATCAATTCTTTCCTAACTGTTCCACAAAAACAATGCAATTCCAGTGAAATTTAAACTGCATATTTTATAACTGTGGACCAGCTGATTTTAAAATTCAAATGAAAGAAGAAATGGTCAAGAGAAGCCAAGACAGAGCAGCAGTATAATGTGAAAGTATTTCCTCTAACAGATGTCATGATTTAGATAAGCCATAATAATTTTTAGAGGGTGGCATTAGCACAGAGAACTGATCCATGGAATAAAACAGTCCAGAAATAGGCCCATGCCTTTATGGAACTATGATATTTGAAAGTGGTTATGAGACGGGAGGAAAAGTTAAGCAGAGTAGTTATAATGTTCAAGTTGATCAAGGGAGAACCAGTTCTTTTTCTTTTAATATGAATTTGACATCTCCCAATGCTAGTAAGGAAAGTCTGGTAAGGTAGGTACAGATGCAGACTCTCCCTTTTGTTAAGGAAGGTGCCACATTCTTTCTATTGATACCTGAGGTGCAAACTAAAGACCTGACCCAACCAGAATTTCCCAGGCCTGTGTCCTAAGTTTGGGGGAAGAGACAGGATAACCATTTGAAGGGAGAACATCCTAAAAAAGGGCAAACTAAACTTCCTCTTTGGCTCTGTCCCCTTCTCCCACTCTGGAGGAAGTCTGCTCTTTTCCCTATGCTTTACTTTCTGTTATTAAGATAAAATCTGTCTTCTAGACTTGTTCCTCGGTTTCATTCTTTGTTACCAGGGGACATGAACCTGACTTCCACCAAACCAATATCAGTTATAATGAATACCAGTGAGCAAAGGTGCAAAAAATGGCAACAAATGATACTCAAATAATTACTGTTTAAGTAGAAAAAATAAAAATCTGATATCTCCATCAGATCATATACAAAATCAATTCAAAATATAAGTACAGAAAAGCTTAAAGCAAAACTTAGAAAGTCTTTTGAAAGGAAATATTTTAATATATCCTCTTTGCCTTGATAGGAAAGGCATTTTAAAATTACATTTAAAAAGTACAGGTCCTAAAGGAAAAAGAAAATTAGTTGTTAAAAGTTAAGCATTTCTATTCATTAGCAGATACCATAAATAGAAAATCTGGAAATTAAAAAAATTTACTCGTAATACCAAGAACAGGCAAAAAATATATAAAGAATATATAAAGAATTAACAATAAAATAAAAAAAACAGAAACCATTCTAACACCTAATGAGTAAATAATACACTTTTGAATGAGGAATGGCCCATGTAAGAAATGGAAAGATTCTTAGAAACAAATAAGGAAAGGGATATAATATATCAAAATCTCTGTGACAGCCTAAAGGCAGTTCTAAGAGGAACGTTTATAGCACTGAGTTCCTACATTAAAAAAAATAAAATGATACCAAATAAATAGTCTAATGTTATGCCTAAAGGCCCTAGAAAAAGTAGAAATACCAAAATCAATAGAACAAGAAATAATTAAGATCCAAGCTTAAATTAATGCAATTGAAAATAAAAATAGAAAGGATCGATGAAACAAAGTTTTGGTTCTTTGAAAAGATAAAGAAGATTGATTAACCTCTTACTAAACTAGCCAAAAGAAAAAAACTGAAGACCCAAATCAACAAAATTAGAGATAAAAAGGGAGATATCACAAACATCTCTGAAATTCAGAGGATCATTAGAAACTATTCTACAAATGAATATTCCAATTAAGACAGAAAATCTTGAAGATACTGACAAATTCCTAGACATATAACTTACCTAAACTGAATCAGGAGGATATAGAAAACATAGATCCAAAAAGCAGTAAAATTAAAGCAATAATTAAAAGCCTTCCAACAAAGGAAAATCCAGGACCAGGGAGATTTTCAGCTGAGTTCTACCAGACCTTTAAAGAAGAACTAATGCCAATACTCCTCAAATTATTCCATGAAATAGAAACAGAGGGAATTCTGCCGAATTCACTCTACGAAGACAGTATCACCCTGATACCAAAACCAAAGACACATCAAGCAAAGAAAACTTCAGACCAACATCCCTTACAAACACAGATGTAGAAATCCTTAATAAAATATTGGCAAATGACATTCAAAAACACATTAAGAAAATAGTACAGCATGATCAAGTGGATTTCATCTCAGGGAAGCAAGCATGGTTGAACATATGTAAATAAATTAAGAAATAAATGCAATTCACCACATAAATAGAGTTAAGGACAAGAATCACATGATTATCTCAATAGATACAGAAAAAGTATTGACAAAGCCCAGCACTCATGCATTTTAAAAACACTAGAAAACTAAGAATAGAAGGAATTTCCCTTAATTTTGTAAAGGCTATATATAACAAACCCAAAGATAGTATCATAATGAATGGAGAAAAACTGGAAGCATTTCCTCTAAAATCAGGAACAAGATAAGAATATCCACTCTCACCACTTGCATTCAACATAGTTCTTAAAACTCTAAGCAGAGCAATCAGACAAAAACGGAAATTAAAGGGATGCAAATATGAAAAGAAGTCAAAGTATCTCTGATGATGATACTATCCTATATATAGAAGGCTGAAAAATCTCCACCAGAAGACTCCTTGAACTTAAAAACAAATTTAGCAAAGGAGCAGGATACAAGATCAACCTACATAGCTTGATTGCTTTCCTGTACTCCAATAATGAATCTTCTGAGAAAGAAATCGGACAACTATCCCATTCACAAAAACCAAAAAAAAAAAAAAAACCAACTTGGAATTAAATCCAACCAAGGTGGTGAATGACTTCTATAAACTATAGATCACTGAAGAAAGAAAATGAAGAACTTAGAAGATGGAAATGTCTCCCACGTTCTTCAGACAGGCAGAATTAATATTATCAAAAGGGCCATACTAGCAAAAGCAATACACAGATTCAATGCAATCCCCATCAAAATACCAAGGAAATTCTTCACAGAAATAGAAAAAAAACAGTTCTAAAATTCATTTGGAAGAATAAGAGACCCAGAATAGCTGAAGCAATCCTAAGGAAGAAAAGTGGATGCTGAAGGCATCACAATAACAACCTCAAATTACACTACAAAATTACAGTACAAAGACAGCATGGACTTTGCACCAAAACTGACATGAAGACCAATGGAATAGCAGAGAAAATAAAAAGATAAATCTATTTATGCACATTCATCTGATACGCAACAAAACTGTCAAAAACATACATTTGGGGAATTATAGCCTTTTAAACAAATGATTCTGGGAAAAATGGATATCCACATATAAAAAAATGAAACTAGTACTCTATCTCTCACCATGCACAAACGGCAACTCAAAATGGATCAAAGACCTAGGAATTAGATCAGAAACTCTACAACTCCTAGAAGAAATTATAGGCCCAACACTCCAACATATTGCCACAGGCACTGACTTCTTTAATAAGACTTTAATAAGCCAGGAATCTGTAAGTGGGATATCATCAAATTAAAAAGCTTCTACACAGCAAAGGAAACAAGATAGTAAAAAGAAAGCCTTCAGAATGGGAAAAAATCTTTGCCAGTTACTCCTGTGACAGGGAATTAACACGTAGACTGTATAAAGAACACAAGAACCTTAACACCAAAAGCCCCTAAATCAATCAATTAATAGACCAAATAATTGAATAGATATTTCTCAAAAGAAGAAACATGAATGGTCAATAACTACAGAAAAAGTGTTCAACATTTCCAACAATCAGGGAAATGCAAATTAAAACTACAATGAGATTTCATCTCATGCCAGTGAAAATGGGAATTATCAAGAATACAAATAATAATAATAAATGCTGGAGAGGATGTGAGGAAAAGTATATTCATACATTGTTGGTGGGGCTGAAAATTAGTGCAATCACTCTGGAAAGCAGTATGACGATTCTTCAAAAAATTAGGGATGGAACCACGATATGACCTAGCTATCCCGTTCTTTGGTATTTATCCAAGAAAACTAAAATTAGCATACTATAGTGATACAGCCACATCAATGTTTATAGCAGCACAATAGCCAAGATATAGAACCAGTTCAGATGCTGTCAACAGGTGAATGGATGAAGAAAATGTGGTATATATATACAACTGAGTTTTACTTAGCAATAAGGAAGAATGAAATTATGACATTTGCCAGTAAATGGATTGAAGAGGAGAACATCATGCTACTTGAAATAAGCCAGACTCAGAAAAATCAAGGGTTGAAAGTTTTCTTTCATATGTGGAAGCTAGAACAAAGTAAAATGAGTGGGGGGAGGTAGTCAGATATTATAAAGACAGAAGAAAAGTCAGTAGAGTAGGAGATTGAAGGAGAAGGAGGAAGAAAGGGATAGTGGAGGAAATGCAGAATGACTTTGACCAAATTATACTGTGTGCAGATATAAACATACTATAACACAACAAATTCCAACTTCATTTATATGTATAAAATACTAATTGAGAATATATAAATGAGTGCAAGGAAGACTAGTAGAGAAAAAGAAGGGGAATAGAGGTGAGCAGGAGAGGAATAGCAGTGAGGGAGGAGCGAAAGGAAACTGGAGACTGAAATAGAGTAAATTAAATTCCATGCATATATAATTATGTCAAAATGAATACAACTAATATGTACAACTATAATGCACCAATAAAAGCAAAAAGTATGTCAGATAGTAGAGAAATCAGTTTAGCTATTCCTAGATTAGTTGTTAAAAATAACGTCCAAACAAACATTTTATACTCATTACACTATAGAGAATTTGGAGGACACATACAAAATTGTTCTAAGTATATAGGTTAATACCTGGTGGAAACATTTCCATGAAGACTACTGATTTAAATGTTAATTTCAAATTGGCTTTATCTTTGTAAAAGTGAATGTTGGCCTCCCTATGACCCAAGAATTATAGTGAATCTACTCCTATGAATACATCTATACAATTTGACATGTACACCAACAGGCACATAAAAGATTATTTTTCAAAGGAATATTTGTAATAAAACCAGAAACAATTAAAATGTCCATTGACAGTGAAAAAACATTATTTCACTCATATGGTGAAATACTACATAGCAATGCAGAAGTATTACTATGATGGCATGCAACAACATAGATGAATCTTCAGAATTTAATATTGGCAAAATAAGTTCCAGAAGACTTGTAACATATTGTGAGATAATATTTTTATAAAGCTCATAAACAAATACATATATTAAAATATTATTTAGAGATATATATGTGATAAAAACATGTTATATGCATGTATGTGTATATATATATGATAAAAACATGTTAAAAGCAAGGGGATTATAAACACAAAACTCAGCATACTCAGCATAGTAGTTGCCATGCAAGGGGATAGCAAAGCAGATAGCTGAAGAGCGCATATGTAGGTATCATTTACTGATCATATTCTAATGCTTAGGTTGCATGGAGAAATTATCAATTTTTCATTAGTAACACTTACATGTACACATAATATACTATTAAATGTATTAATGTATATAAATACTTCTATGTAACATATGCACATAATATAAAATAATTTTATATTTCCAAATATTATGTTATAAAACATAACAAAGTCATAATTGCCACCAAAATAATAAATATTGAAAATAAATGATGTCTTTACAGAAATATATTCTGAAAATAATATATATCCTACAAAAAGGTACATTAATTAATGACAACAGTGAAATTAAATGTGATATGAGTAAACTGAGCAGGTTTTATATAAGCACTTTTAGACAAAAAATTTTCCTAGGTTATTATTCATTTGTTTTGCTCACTTTGGGATGAAATTAGTTTATGATTTGATACACTTAAATAAGTGTTTCTCGGGCTGGAGCAGTGGCTCGGTAGTTATGGTGGTTGTCCAGCATGCGCGAGTACATGGGTTCAAACCCCAGCACCCACATATACTACTAAGTGTCAGAGCAACGAAAGACATGTGAAAACTTAATAAAAACTGATTCTCTCTCTCTCTATCTCTCTCTCTCTCTGTGTCCTTCTTTCTTTTAAGAAAAAAAAAAGTGTATCTCTAGTCCAGTCAGAGGCAGTAAAGCCTAGGAACATAGTCCTTGGATCTGGAGGTTGACCCAAAAAGAAAGAAATCTGTAGCTGCGTAAAAGGAATTTGCCATACATGCTGGCCTGAATCCTTCATTGCCCTTGACCTGATGATAGATTCCACATTCTGGTTTGGCTGGATGGCAAAGGGATATGTGCTAAGTCTGCGATTTGTTTTTTGTTTCTTTTGTTGGTTTTTGTTCATAATGGTAATTGCTTGGATGAAATTAGTTGCAGCAGCAGTAGAAGTGATAATTGGTAGCATTTAAATCATTCCCTAATTCAGCATTTTTCTTTCTCATTGCCATTTTCTATTTATATTTCTCTCTAATATCATTTAATTATATTTCATTATCTTCTATCCTCTATTTTATTTTCTTTCCTCCAATTTTTTTCAATCTGATGGTGGACCCAAACAAACTCCAATTCCAGTGTAGGATTCAGGTGGAATATATTATATCAAGAATTGATAAAAAATATTGTGGGATAAAAATCAGTCATTAATTATACACATTTATGATTGTACAATAACTCAACTTCTTAATAAACATTTTTAAAAATCAATTGTTCATTTTCTTCCTTATTATTTAAAAATGTCTACCTATGCCTAATAAGCATTTAGCATTTTGACTAATTGATGCTTGTACAAAAATCCCAGGTTTTCCTGAGAGACTTAAAAAAAAAAGCTTAAACACTCACCATCAGTAGGAAGGTTGCATCTTAGATCCTTAATTTCTTCTTCTGTGAACTTCCATCCCATAGTTTTCAAAACTGAATCAAGTTTACGGATATCAATAATCCCTTCTTGGAAAAATAAGCAGAAAAAGAGTGAAATCTGATGTATCTAAAGCTCTTAAATTCTATACAGCCTCAGCAGAAATGGCCAGGATCCAAATACAAAGAGAGGCAATAATGGATTTAAAAACTGAATCTCTTTCCTCAATGGGATTTTGGTGATAGATTTATAAATCACAAATTTTAAAACAGGGTGAAGTCACTACTCAACAATTTGTAGTAATGGAAAAAGTAATTTAATCTCATTAATAGATGAGCTTAGTTTTGTTTATAAGATTAAAGATCTCAACTCCTAACTAAATTGCCTGAATAATTTTTATTTACTTTCAATGTTCTGAGAGACTTTATTTTCTTTTCTGCTAAACAGGAAATATCAAAAAATCCAATGTGGAGATACTTTGATAACAAACACCTACATAGGAAAATGGAAATGGCTACAAAACTTAGGTAAATTGATCAAGATACCAATGTCATTCTTCATGGGTATAGAAAAAGCTATTCTTAAATTCATATGGAATAACAGAAGACCCAGAATAGCCAAAACATTACTAATCAAGAAAGACGAAGCAGCAGGTGTTGTCACAATTCCTGACCTGAAATTGTACTATAGCGCTATAATAACAAAAGCAGCATGGTATTGGTATCAAAATAAAAATGAAGAATAATGGAACAGAAGAGAAGAAACAGAGACAAAGTCTCAAATCTTTAACTATCTGATATTTGATAAAGGGGGAAAAAGCACAGGGTGGAAGAAGGAAAGCCTGTTCAACAAATGGTGTTGGACAAACTGGACAGCCATATGCAGACAACTGAAATTGGATCCTTACCTCTCATCCTGCACAAGAATCAAATCAAAATGTTTCAAGGATATGGAAATTAAACCAGCAACTATACAATTGCTTGAAGAAAAAGTAGGATCAACACTCCGTGACACAGATGTCGGCACTGCCTTCCTTAACAAGAGTCCCATAGCGCAGGCATTAAAGCCAAGAATAAATGAATGGGATGCCATTAACCAAAAAAAAATTTAAAAATTTCTGGACAGCTAAAGAATTAGTCAAGATTGTCAAGAGAGAACCTACAGAACGGGAGAAAATCTTTGCCTGCTACACCTCAGACAGAGGGCTAATATCCAGAATATACAAAGAACTCAAAAAACTGAATACCAAAACTACAAATAATCTAATCAATAAATGGGCTAGGGAGCTAAGAAGAAATTTCTCAACAGAGGAATTCCAAAAAGCCCATAAATATATGAGAAAATGCTCTACATTACTAGCAGTCCAAGAAATGTAAATCAAAACTTCACTGAGATTCCACTTCACTCCTGTCAAGAGTGACAAAAATGAATACAAACTATGACAGATGCTGGAGGGGTTGTGGGAAGAGAGGAGCACTGTCACACTGTTGATGGGACTGCAAGCTTGTACAGCCACTGTGGAAAGCAGTGTGGAAACTCCTCAAAAAACTAGGCCAGGAACCACCTTATGACCCAGCTATCCCACTCCTGGGTATTTTCCCAAAAGAGGTAGCATCAGCTTATTACAGAGACAGCTTCATCAATGTTTTTAGCAGCTCAATTTACAATAGCTAAACTATGGAACCAACCCAGATGCCCCTCACTGGATGAGTGGATTCAAAAACTGTGGTATGTATATATACAATGGAATTCTACCCTGCTATTAGAGAGAACAATATCAGGGCATTTGCAGCCAAATGGATAGAGATGGAAGAAATCATTCTGAGTGAAATATTCCAAATTCAGAGATTCAAGGGCCAAATTTTTCTCTCATATGTGGAAGGTAGAATTCAAATGGAAACAGACTGAAAGTTGGCGGAGCTAATAATACCCTCTACATGGGTAAATTATTACATGAGCAAGGGGAACCTTGCCTATGATGCTGGGGGATGTAAGGGAGAGAAGCAGGGAGGTCGGAAGGAATGGGAGGGACCTCAAGGCAGCTGGAAGATGGGTGAAGGAGGGTTATCAACCCAGTGCAGAACCTTAAGCCCAACTAACATGGGGGCAAAGCAGGGGGAAACATGGGACTAGGGGAAACCCAAAGAGGGGAGATCATGGACTGCCATCAGCCTTGGCTTGCTCTGTCATTATGCATGTGTTCACGATTCTGTGGCAAAGATTCCCTCCTAAATATAAGACTATGTTGAAAGAATAAAAACAAAAACTTAGGTAAATTCGAAAGATTCACAATTTAATCTCAGAAGTAGCATACAGGCCCCTCTTAGATTTGCCTAGCTATTCATTATACTTTTCACTTACCATTAAGAGACTTCCTATCATCTGATAACCTGTTCTTGTAGATGTTTCTATTAACTATAGGAAACAAAAGGTTACAAACAAGTGAGTCATGTGGAGGTCTTCCAAGGTAGTAAAAGTCATAATTAAAGATAAAGGAGATTTGTAATTTTTCTTAGAAAATTTTCAGTTTACTTTTTTTGAATGGGGGTAGCCAGGGACACTTAACCACTGAGCCACATCTCCCAACACTTTGTATTTTTAACTTAAGACAGGGTCTCACACTAAGTTGCTTAGGGCCTAAGTTTCTGAGGCTGGCTTTGAACTTGCCATCCTCCTGCCTCAGTCTCCTGAGCTGCTAGGATTACAGGTGTGCACCATCACACCAGCTCAATATACTTTTAAGTTAAAAATTTTAAAGTTATTCAATTGTCATCTACAATGTTAAAGTCAGCAATTGACAATGCTTTAACAGCCCCATTTTGAACTTACTCACAAGTCTCTAATTTCCTTTTTCTGCTCTTTCACACAATACCCACTTTAACCTTTAGAATTCCCCCTTCATGGAACTGGGTCACAAAACCTTGATCACAGGTTTTGTGAAAAAAGGAGCAGCTGATTTACAAGGCCTCCCGGTCCAAAGTCTCTAATAGACAGAACTCCTTTAAGTCTCTTAATGTTTTCATTAGGAAAAAATTTGAGCATATACAAAAAGCAGAATAATCTGATGAAAATAATATATATTCCTACCTTTAACACTGAACATTTTATCATTAGATATAATTCTAAGCTGAAATTGGATTAATCATTTTTTTAAAAAATTAAATGATATTTAATTTACATAAGTGTACATAAATATGTAATTTTGGATCATTTCATTTATTTGTCTAATCTTCCTTTTCAAAAATACCTTTCTCCCCCTTTTCCTTCTCAGGCTACAAAGTGCAGTCACAAGAAACTGCCAATAATTCATGTTAACAAATTAGAGTCTACACATATCTATCTATCATCTATCTATTTATACAGAATTGCATTAGCATGAGAGCTTTCATTCTGAATGATATTTGAAAGAACTTTTATTTGATATCACATTGGGAACTATACATATCTCACAAACAAAATAGAAAAGTATACTGTCTTCTACACCACATTAATATATGAAATGCATACCATTAACTGGTAGATTTTTTACCAGCTCTGTATATTCTTTATCTGTAAGAGTTATTCCCATTTTTTCTGGAATGTTTCTTACATCACTAACATCAACTTCTTCTCCTTAAATATAATAAAAGGAAACACATATGAGTATAGACAAATCTCTTATAATCCAAATACATGATGACCTCAATACAACTTCAGATACAATTAGTATATGAGTATACATACACAGAAATATGCTAACTGCTCACAATTCTCATTGATTGTGGTAAGATTCCTTTCTCATTCAGTATAATAATAGACAATGGTGCAGATTATATAATGTAAATTATGATATTGTTGGTATAAGATCCATTTATTTTGTCAGGATACTATTTCTCTCTATACTTTTCATGATAAAAGAATTTTTTATCTTCATGAATTGCTGCAAAACTTGCTATGCTAATTTAAATTTTGACTTTCATGAACTGGAATAGTGACTATTATTGGCAAATATAATATATGATATACAAAGGAATTTGCTACCAGAACTTTGTATTGAAATAGTGCTAAAATGCAGATGTTCTAAACTATAATTGCAGGCAGATATTCATTAATCAGAGGAAAGGGGCAGAAAAAAGGCAATGAAAAAATAATTTTACTGTATAAAATATAAGTTAGCATAAAAATAAAGACATTAGATTTATAGTAACTAACCTGGAACAGTTTCCACTGCTTCTAGCAATGTGCTGAGATCAACTTTCCCATTAGCTGTAAGAAAAATCATAATTAGGATAAGGCAAAATTATAAGAAGATAAAGAAGCTTAATTAAGAGTTAGAGTCCACCCACAATTTAATCTGAATCAACCAATGTAACAAGAATTCAGTTGATGTTAGGTAGAGGGTTAGCTAAGAAAATTATTTTTCTAACTCTTATGCTTGGAAGAATGTTTGAATGGACTAGTAAGGGTCTACTGGTCTCTTGCAACCCTTATTTCTAGCGCAAACCCAAAGTCCTTTCTAAAATTTACATTGAAAGAAAGACCCATTTTTTTCATTTTTAATCTTCAATTCTTTTCTTAAGTTATTTCAACTGCTAACTTGGAATGGCTGATGATACGTGTTTTCAATATTTTGTTACGTTTCTATTTTTGATGGAAACGAATCATTAGTTAAGAGTTAGAAAACTATGGAAATATGGCACTGTTTCAGTATTATGAAGAAATTATCAACTCAGACAGCAGTGGCTATAAATAAGGGCAGTAAAAGGGAGGTAGGTGTGAGGTTGCAAGGGATGTGGAGTGTTTGATCCAGACTTTGTCCTGGGAGGTAATAGGACAGGAACCTGCCTGAGTCTAAGCTGCACCCATGCTCTGTTGCCCCATTGGACTTCACCTAGGAAACACAAATTCAAAAATAAACTTGGGAAGAATTTCCAGATGGCAAATGCAAAGCATTAATATCTCTGAGCATGGCATGCTTCTGAGTTTGTGTTTCTGTCCAACTGCACTGGTTGTATATCATGAAGCTTCCCCTAAAGTTTATGGTTATAACCAAAAACTAGATAGAAGGACGTTCCACAGTAGAAACAAATCCACTACTCTAAAGACTCAATTAATAATTGCATGTTACACAACTGTTATGAATGTCTTCCAATAAGAGACAGCTACTTAATTTTTCACTGAACTGAAATCCCTGTTCTTAGGCCTTCAAAATATTTCTGGATGAATGTTTTAAATACATTAAAATAAGGAATCATACTATTATAGTAAATAATAATCTAAGAAGTGACTAGGTCTTGAAGAGCATGAAGCTAGAATGGGAAGGTAAAAAAGAATTTGAGAGGTATAACAGGAGAAAAGAAGCCTGTAAATTTTTATTCTGCATGTGAGCAAATTTTCCTACTGTGGAAAATAAGGCTCAAGTAGGTTGTGGCTCATTACAGGGTCCTTCAAGAATTAAGAGTTTTCTATTATGCTGGAGGGGCTGTGGGAAAAGAGGAACACTACTACACTGCTGGTGGGACTGCAAATTGGTTCAGCCACTATGGAAAGCAGTGTGGAGAATCCTCAAAAAATTAAGGATGGAACCACCTTACGACTCAGCTATCCCACTCCTGGGAATTATCCCAAAAGATTTAGAATCAGCGTATTATAGCGATGTGGCTTCATCAATGTTTATAGCAGCTCAATTTACTATAGCTAGATTATGGAAACAACCCAGATGCCTCTCACTTCATGAGTGGATACAAAAGCTTTGGTTCATGTATACTATGGAATACTACTCGGCCATCAGAGAGGACGATATCATAGCCTTCGAAATCAAATGGATGGAGATGGACAGAATTATGCTTAGTGAAGTCTCCCAAGCTCAGAGACTAAAGGGCCGAATGGTTTCTCTCATCTGTTGATACTAGAATTTGTGTTGAAGCAGTAGGACAGACAGCTGACCTAACAAAACCTCAAATTGAATGGCTTTCAGTACAACAGGGGGAAAGCTCCCTAGGATACTTGGAGGTGTAGGGAAGGGGATGGGGAGGGGGGAGGATATATGAAGAACTAATAGGAGTCTGGTGATTGAGAAGATGGGGGAACCATCCCAGAAGCTGATGTCATTCCTCCACTAGATACCCATTTAACACTTGAGTTCTTCTGGGGGAAACTGCAACAGATGAAACCCATAGTAGTTTATCTATGCCTTGGCATTACCCCTGGATAACAAAGTTTATACACATTGATTGCTACTGTTTTGACAATGTTTCCCCCTCATCTGTATCCTGTATCGCTATATACTTCTAACAAACTTTAAAAAAAAGGATCTGTAAAAGAACAAAATGTAACCAGGCTTTGAGACAGTTGCCTTCCTTCCTATATTGTTTTTGTAAAATAGGTATAAAAATAGTTCTGTTTGACTGTATGCAAATAGAATGTCATTAAGATTAATATTTGTGGCAGACAAACCTAAACTGGACATGTTCTTTTTGTATGCAAATGGTTCTACTTGGTTTTAGAGAATCACTGTAAATGGAGAGATTGGTTTGTGATGAATGGAAAAAAAGAGAAATTCCATTTGTCAGTATTTACTGGAATCAAAATATGGACAGCTACCCTCACTGGATGAATGGATCCAAAAACTGTGGTACATTTATACCATGGAATTTTACACAGCAATTAGAAACAATGATATTGCAGCCTTTGAAGGTAAATGGATGGCTATG
>PVKS010020544.1:0-36624 GCA_004027875.1 Aplodontia rufa | reverse complement strand
AAAGGATGGCACACCTCTCCTGCTCTCCGGTTTATTGGGAATCCCAGGGAAGTTTCCCGAAAGTCCTGCCCAGGCCCACATTTTGACTTTTGGCTAATAGCATAGGAACCACACAGACTCCTAGAAGAGAGGATGGCATAGTGCTTACAGGGTTGTTCTTTGCTTTCCCTCAGTTTCCTGACCCCTTAATTGGTTTATTACCCTTGGAATGGCAAACTTCTTTGTCAGGGTTTTGATGTTTTTTTTAGTTGGCAGAATAATTGGGGGTTGTGACAATTTCAGTGCTGGGGGGGGAGCTACCCTGGTAGGGTATGACATGATCTTAAAACAATAGTTTTTCTTAAAGGGATGCAATTAGGCCTCAGGGAGGTGTGGGCATTCCAGGCCCATCTTCCAGGTGCTTGCCTGTCAGAGACGGCTCCCTGTGCTTTTCAGTCACCCTCCCTTGTCCTTTCCCTGATCGCCCATTCATGGCTGACAAACTACCCAACATCCTGACCACAGACATAGAGGACACAAATGACAGAGCCAGGACTTGTCTTAGGACTTTCCCTGCATCAAAACAATGCTTTGGTTTCTTGCCCATCCTTGAGGGATCAAAATCACTGATGGAGCCCAGGAATCTGTCTTGGGCACGTTCCCCAAGTTCTCATTCCACACCACAGTCTGAGAGCCACTGCTCTGTAAATCAAAGTTGGTCAAAGGTCATCCTTCATTTGTGGTTGGTCCTCAAACTACAAAGCCTACCTGCAAGCAATGGGCTTGCTTCTCTTTAAAAATTAAGTGATTGGGCTGGAGCGGTGACTCAGCGTTACGGCGCTTGCCTGGCATGCACAAGTACACAGGTTCAAACCCCAGCACCCACATACACAATTAAGTGTCAGAGCAATGAAAGCTTTGTGAAAACTCAATAAAAATTGATTCTGTCTCTCTCACTGTCCTTCTCTAAAAAAAAAAAAAAAGTTAAGTGATAAGGACTGGGGATGTAGCTCTGTGGTAGAGTGCTTAGCATGTGTGAGCCTCTGGGTGCATCCTTCATGTCTCAACTGCCTTTATTAAAATAATTAAGGAATAGATGAAAATGCACAGAATATCTACAAGCAGCGAGACTGCACCTGTTCATCTGAATACTCCATTCAAACCGTCTTAGTGAAATTGTCTCCCATCTCTTTAACATTCTTTGTAGCAGTTCTCCCCAGATTATTCCATTTTTCATGAGACTGAAGTTTTGCCAGATAACTGTCTGGTGTGAATTATACTCCAATTAATGGAAGCAAGAAGAAACACTTTCATTTACTAGTAATCATTTGTGCGAAAAAAAACAACACATTTGTTTTAGTCAGCTTTTTCATTGCTGTGACTAAAAGACCCGGCATGAACAATTTTAGGAGGAAAAATTTAGGGGCTCACAGTTTCAGAGGTCTTAGTCCTTAGAAGGCTGGCTCCATTTCTTGGGGCTCGAAGTGAGGCTGAACATCATGGCAGAAGAGTGTGGCAGAGGAAAGCAGCTCAAGGGATCACATCAGGAAGCAGAGACTCCACTCACCAGATACAAAATATATACCCTCAAAGCACGTTCCCAACAACCCACCTCCTCCAGCCACACCCTACCTGCCTTCAGTTACCACTCAGTTAATCCCTATCCCAGGATTAATTCACTGATTGGGTTAAGGCTTTCATAAACCAATCATTTCAACCCCAAGCCCTCTTGCACTGTCTTATACATGAGATTTTGGGGGACACCTCACATACAAACCATAACAACATTTATTTCTTCCAAATGAAACAAATATTTTAATCTTGTGGTTGAAATTTTTATTATTTTGACATAATACGTTGCCTTATTTCTCCAGTAGTATTTAATCAACCCAAATTTTTTGTAATGTTTAAATTTTATGCAGAACTAGAGTGATGAACATGAGTCAAATGGAGCTCTTTTCTAGTTTTTTTAACTTCTCATCCAATTTTGTAAGTACTTTTATAAACAAAGATACCATTAGAGGAAATATAAAGAGGATTTAAAAATAAAGGATTTTATCTTTAAGTAGTTAGAATCTAGTGACACTTGCTGAAAAAGAAAATAAGTAGTCATGTCAACAGTATAATGTTCTATTATTTTTGAACCAAGAAAATTATGATTTTTGTTCCTTTTGAGGTATATACAACCACGAATAAATTGAGATTTCTTAAAGTTGGGTCCACAGTCTCTTCTTCCAAGGAATACTAGCCTTCCTCAAGCCTCTGTACTAACATTATATTCATATGTCTGTGGAGCACATAACCTGATTTTATGTACTTTGTAGGATTGTTAGTTTTGTTTAACTAGTCTAGGAACCAACTCCTGATTATTCTATCAAATACGCATCTAGGTGTGGCTGTGAAGGTACTGTGTAGATGTACTGATTAATATTCATAATCTGTTAACTTTCTGTAAGGAAGATCATCCTACTTAATCTGAGTAGGCCTGATTCAATTAGTTAAAAGGATGTAAAAGGGGCTGGAGAGGTGGTTCAGCAGTAGAGTGCTTGTCTGACATGAACTTGAACCTGGGTTTGAATCCCAGCACCACATATGCAAGTAAGTGTTGGAAAAACAAAATCCAGATGAAAAAAATAAATAAAATTGATTCTCTCTTCCTCTCTTCCTCCTCTTAAAAACAAAAACAAAAACAAAAAAAAAATACCCACAAATCACATAGACTTCCCTGAAGAAGAAATTCTTCTCTTCAGGCAGCAGCTTCATCCTGGTCTGACAATTCCGACCTGCTCTTCCTCACATCTTTCCCTATAGATTTCATAATCATCAAGACTCACACAAGCCAATTCCTTGCAATAAATCTCTTAGGATATATCTTCTACTAGTTTTGTATTTCTGGTTGAACCTTGACTGATACACCAGCCATTTCTTTGTTTATTCACACATCCATTCACAAATGTGTTTCATTGTTCAACATTCAACTGAGTTGGGTGCTGGGGATTCTAGATAGTTCATGCCTGAGCATTAGCTTTGAAAAGATGGGTACCTCAAATGATGCTGAATTATTAGAATTACAAGAAACAAGGCTAAGTATAATAACTGATAAGAATTAAGAGAGAATAATTTTATTGGGGACATTACTACAGGCTTTTAGGGCTCAGAAAACAAAGCCCCAGAGTCTGGTGCTTTGACTTGCTGAGCTGGAGAAACATCTCTCTAATCTTCCCTTGCCTCTCCCTCAAGT
This sequence comes from Aplodontia rufa, assembly GCA_004027875.1. NCBI lineage: Eukaryota > Metazoa > Chordata > Mammalia > Rodentia > Aplodontiidae > Aplodontia > Aplodontia rufa. Next base: position 33,404 of record PVKS010020544.1, on the reverse strand, counting down.
CCAACCAGAGACTCTCTGCAGGTTCTTATCTGAGAAAACTTCCTCCAAAAAAAGCAGTTGTCTGAAACTCCCTCCCTAGGAACTTTTCAAGTAACCAGGAAATGTTAGCCACCTGTAGAAGAGAAAATTGAAAGTCTTTGCCATGCCCAGATAGACTTCACCTATTCTAAAGGCAGCCTTTGGACATTATCTGGTAGACTATTTATCTGTACAGAGCAGTCTTTCTTCCCAGTGAAGTTCTTCCCTTCACTTTCCAGGAACTTGTGGTTACATAGAACTGAGAAGAACTTTGTGCCAGGCCACTGTCTGAATTTTTGGATTCTTTCATTTATCGAAAAATAATTTACTACCCTTCTAAAACTGCCTATACCCTCCCTCCAATTCCATCTTTCTTTCCCCTAAGGAAAGAAACATTTAAGCTGCAACCACCTGTCTCTTTGAATTTCATATTTTGTATAGCCCCCATTCTTATGCACATCAATAGATGTGCATGCCTTTTTTCTCCTGTTCATCTGTCTATTCTTGGTTTCTGTGAATCTTCAGTGGGGAGAGGGAAAGTTTCCCTGACCCTACAGGGTCAAGTGCTATGCTGAAAGCTTCACACTTATCAACACATTTAATCATCATAACCACCTTATGAAGTAAATATTGTTTTTCTATGTATTTTTCAGACAAGGAGAGTGATATGTAGAATAATTAGAAAATTTGCTCAAGAACCAAGATTCAAAGTCTTACTCCAAACTCAGCATGATTACTATATTTACTGATGGATCAAGGAGCAATGAATTCCAGGTCATGTTGAAGGATTTCCTCTGCTTTCTTTTAGAGCACAGGATGTTTCATAATGAGTAAAACCCTAGAATTTCATCATTCATCAAAAAAATGTCCTTGTACAAAATCCACTTTGCACCAGGAATAAACCTAATCTGCACTCCATAATTTACACTAACATTGAATAGCAGGCTAAAGTTGAAGTGATTTTGTGTGGATTTTATAGCCCAACTTCATGGTAGAGTTAACTGAAGTAAAAATCCAGAACATTTTACAACTGCATTTAGAGCTTATGTACTGGATACATACAGGGGGTGAAAATATTCTCCCTTTATTTAAAACACAAAGTTTGCTGCATGCGCCAGCATTTAGAATCAGTCACCTCATGCACCATCTTGATCTGAGTTTTTTGGGACGGCAGTAACTGTCAATTCCTGCAAGCTGGTACAGGTGGGCATTGTACTTCAGTGTATCTCATTGGATCCAGAGGTTAATAGCAAAAATCACGGGATCTTTTTTCATTTGCATTGCCCTTGATCCCAAATAATCAACACCAGGAAAATTCTCTAGTAACACAAGCATGCTACTCAGTTCCCATGTGCTTTCACAATATTTTCATTCACATTATGAATCCATGAATAGTCATTCTGCATTGCTAGATTTCATTAAGAGATAGATGGAAGGGCATATTTTTTTTTAAAAGAGGATAATTGGTTGGTTGCAAAATGAAAGGGTCTCTCATCGTCTTTTCTTATTTACTATTAGCAATCAAATGACCTGAGTTTTATACTAAATGGCACAGGCTAATAACTTACATTTCCATTCAGATAAGCAGAAATAGAATAGCCAAGTCTGCTTCTGCTGAAGAATAAACACCAGCGCAAACAGGAGGCTCTGTAGTCTAATAAGTGAGCTTAGGACCGCTGGAACTTCCATGGATGATAGATAAAAGACTGGCAAATTATGAATCGGAAAAAAAGCAACTGGCAGAAAGCAACCCATCTGCTCAGAGAACACTGCCTTTCGGGAGCAGGGGTAGAATACAATTTGGTATGGCTGCGGTAGACTCCTTTCCTAGATTCCTGCGAGTTTTCTACACATTCAAACTTGCTATCTGCACATAGACAGTTTTACTTCTTCATTTCCAGAGGTTATCTTTTCATGTATTCTTCCTATGTTTTATTTTTATCTTTCTTCCCCTCCTTCATTGCATTGATTTAGACCCTGAGTAGTGCAATGAATGAATGGAAGGGGTGAGAGGGGGCACAACTACCTTCATGTTCATTTTGGAGGTAATGAGTTCAGTATTTTATCATTAAGAGTATTGTTAACTCTACGATTAGCATAGAGGCTTTGTCAGATTGAGGAAGTTTTCTTATTCCTGGTATGCTGTGCATTTTCTTTCTTTCTTTGGCATGACAAATGAATGCTGAATTGTGTTGAATGAGATTTTCTGAGTCTAGAGATGTTCATCTGATTTTTTTCCTTTAAATCTGCTAATGTGGTGAATTACATTTATTTACTTTCAAATTCTAAAATAACATTACAACTCCCAGGATAAGCCTCACTTTGTTAGGATGCATTATCTTTCTTTATATTAGATTTAACTTGTGAAAATGATATTTGGGATTTTTGCATCTACCTTAGTGAGTGATATTGGTTGGTATTTTCTTGTCAAATGTTCTTTTTTTTTTTCTAAAGAGAGAGAGTGAAAGAGAGAAAAAAGAGAATCAAATTTATTTTGTTTTCCTCTGGTTTTTGTTTCTCCAACACTCAGTTGTGTACATGTTGCTGGGGTTTGAACTCAGGTCCTTGCACATGCCAGGCAAGTGATCTAACCACTTAGCCACCTTTCCAGCTACTTGTTAAATGCTCTTATCAGATTATTACTAGCGTTAATGTTAGCGTTAGTGTTCATTTGGATTCAGAGGAAGTGTGTGAAATATTGCCTTTTTTTTTTTACTTTCTGAAAGATTTTTATGACTTGAAGTATTTCTTCCTTAAATGTTTGATTAAGAATTCACCTATAAAGAGACCTGGGACAATGTCTGCCAGTAACAGAAAAGGATGCTCTGCTGTTACTTTTTGGATGGGAGGTATCCCCCAAAAGCTCATGTGTGAGACAAGTAAGAAAGATTAGTGGTAAGATGATTGGGTTAGGAAAGCCTTAACCCAATCACTGAATTAGTCCCCTGATAGTGATTAACTGGGCAACTGAAGGCAGGTAGGGTGTGGTTGGAAGGTGGATCCCTAGGTGCATGCCTTTGCTGTACACATTCTATATCTGGTGAGTGTAGTCTCTTTCTTTCTGATTCCTGATCGTAATGTGAGCCGCTTCCCTGTGCCCTCTCTCTTCCACCATGATGTTCAGCCTCACCTTGAGCCCCAAGGAGTGGAGCCAGCCTTCTACGGACCAAGACTTCTGAAACTGTGAGCCCCCAAGCAAACTTTTCCTCCTCTAAAATTCTTGTCAGGTCTTTTAGTCACATCAGTGAAAAAAATCTGCCCACTTTAAATTAAATTTAACTTAAATATATTTTATTATTTTTGTTTTTTTGAGCCAGGATCTTGCTGTGCTGCGCAGGCTGGCTTTGAATTCTTGGGCTCTAGCAATCCTCCTGCCTCTGCCTCCTGAGTTCCCGGCACCACCACACTGCCTGGCTGTGCCGGGTTTTTTCAACAAGCTTCCTTTTCAAAGGAAGATGTTTATCTTCTTATTCCCCAGCTGCCCAGCTTTCATGCTCCTTCAAAGCCTGATTCGGTTCATCAACGTCCCCAGCCACCACAACCTTCAGTAACTCAACTGCCTCCTGTGAAATATGGGTTTGTTGCCTTGGATACCTTTTTCTTTCTCTCTCCCTCTCCCTCCCTCCCTCCCTCCCTCTCTCTCTCTCTTTCTCCCTCCCTCCCTCCCTCCCTCCCTATCTTGCTTGCCTTTTTTCTCATGACTTATACTACTCATATATTAATATACTACTTCCCTTCCTAAAGGGATCTGTATGTCCTTGAAGGACACAGGAGATGCCTCAGAAGCTTCTGTGTTCCTGACTTCCAGTGTAGTCCAGGGTACAGAGGGGGTCTCAAAACCCGACGACTCCAGAGGCTGAGCGGGATGGTGGTTAGAACCAGTGCAACCCATGTTGCTAGTTCATGGTACAAATGGACAGAAAGCTTTTATTCTTTTCTTGTTACTTACTTCAGCTCCCAAAAGCCTTGTATAAACAGAAACACACCCTCTTCCTTTCTGAGGCCTTGCTCCTAAGCCCACAGATTATTCAATAGCCCTCGGACATTATTTAGACCTAAAAAGATAATTATGAATTTCAATGCCAGACAGAGACAAGAAGAGGGAAGTCTGACTTGTCTAATCACACGGCCACATTGTCTGTTTTACTTCTTCAAGAGCGATACCATATGGTCAGAGGGACATGTCTCCACTTCCCTGGTGGTCCTTGCCAGCTTGGCTTCCTGCCAAAACCACAATCAGCCCCATGTTGGACTTCAAAGCTGGGGCTCCCATGCTGTGCATGTGCTCCCCATGTACAAATGTGTTTATTATAGGATCTGGGGCGGGCCTCTGTCTCAGCACAGGCTCTGCCTGGACCAGACCTCCCACAGAACCCCTCAAATCTATGCAAAGCCCGGCACAATCTTCCTTCCCTTGTATGTTCCCTGGTGATTTTGCTGAACCTAATGTTCGTTTCTCTCTGCAGACCTTGATGAAAGTGCCTCTGATTCATGTAGATTTCTCTACTTCCATCCTGAGGGTTATCAGACAGTATGCTCTCCCTCCAACTCCCAGCAAAGATATATAAAGTCACAATGAAAAGTAAGACAATCGATGGGGATACAGCTTAGTGGAAGAGCATTTGCTTAGCATGTGCAAGACTCTGGGTTCAATCCCCAGCTAGACACACACACACCACCCCACACTAAAATAAATCTGTCAAATCAAGACTTCAGTGTAAGTTGAAAGAAAAAAAAAAACGTGTCAGTTGAGGGAATACATGTATCAATAATAGCCAGAACACCTGCTCTGGTCCAATAAAACAAGTCCATTTGCAGGTATATTTCTAGAGTAGAAACAGGCGCATCAAGGTGTTATGTTTCAATGATGCTTGCTGCTAAAAATCTGTCTAATCAACCAATTTTTGTTTTTATTTCATCTCTATCAACAAATTTCAAAAAATCATTGAATGTCTTGTGAAAATGTTTCTCCAGGGAGAAAAAACATTTTTCATTAGAAATATGTAAGCCACTCATCTGGGTTTTTATTCATATTTTTTATTTAAATAAATTTTTTAGAGTTTTTTTTATCATTTTCTCATCTGACTTTTATTTTTCTGACACTTAGTTGCGTATGTGGTGCTGGGGATCCAACCTGGGTCCTAATGCATGACAGGCAAGCCACCTCTCCAGCCCCACTCTTCTGGTTTTTATACAACTCTATAGCTATAAATAAAGTCAGCATATTCACTAAGCAAAGATCTGATATCTGTGCTGGCAGAAGAGGCTCTGGATCCTGCCGTTAGAAAACCGGGCTCTGTCTGTGTTGGACTTGCTAGTGTGTAAACGGGCTGTCGAATTCCACATGACATTTAGCTTTCTTGTGAGCAACTTTTATTTCGGATTGCAACCCACACGTTCATACGCATCACACACGCACACACACACACACATGCACACTCGTGTATGCAAACACATTTCAATTGCTCACAATTGGAGGATGCTAAACTTACTATTTTGAAAACTCATAACCAAACGGAAACAATAAGCATTTATTATGCCATTTCTGTACCAACTGTGTCAGTGAATAACCAAAACCAGAAGGGAAAAAGTCACTCATTCCAGAAGCAGCTCACTTTAAGTGAAAAGAAATGATGGAATCAGAAAAGAGTGATTTAGAAACTCCTCATGAATTGTTATCATTGATACTCAGTAAGACTATTAATACCATTAAAAAAAGACAAGAAGAAATATATGAGTCCTGCCAGGCGCGGTGGTGCACTCTGGCGGCTGAGGCAGGAGTATCGCAAGTTCAAGGCCAGCAGCAGCAACTTAATGAGGCCCTAAGCAACTTAGCAAGACCATGATTCAAAATACGAAGGGCTGGGGATGTGGCTCAGTTGTTAAGTGTTAAGTGCTCCTGGCCACACACCACCCCCTCTGCAAAAAAAAAAAAAAATGAGATTCCTAAAGAAGAATACAACTTCCAAATTTAAATAAAAAAATCAAACAAACCTTTCTAATTGCCAATTCACAAGCAAAAAAAAAAAAAAAATTACTGGGGACAGGAAAAGATGACAGAGCATGAGGTGCAATCTTTAAAATGCAGATTATAAAAAGTTCAACGGAACGGATAAAAAATAATCCCCCTTTTTCATGAAATAAACTGTAAGGGAAAAAACATGGAAAAAATCTATAGATCAAAATAAATAAAAGATCTATAGATCAAAAAAATGAGTTGAGGCATCTCAACTAATTACAGTAGAAGGCCACAACTGAATTCTGCTTTGAACGAATTCCCTTTTAAGTGATATTTAGGGGACAATTAGAAATCTTGGTTTTGACAGGATATTTTATGAATTAGGAATTTGCTGCTAAATTTTAGATGAGATAATAACCTGGCATTTGTATTTTTTTATTTCCAGAGTCCTTTTTTTTTCAGGGCTGAGGACTGAACTCATGTGCTGAGGCAAGCGCTCTGCCACTGAGCTAAATCCCCAACCCCTGGAGCCCTTATCTTTCAGGGATTCACACTGAAATATTTTGGGATATTTGGTATGGGATTTGCTTCAAAATAATATGTGGGCAGAAAACGTGTGTGTGTGTGTGTGTGTGTGTGCGCGCGCGCGCGTGGATGAAGCAAGACTACTATTGTGCTATAATTTTGGGAACTGGGTGTTGGGAACATGGGGATCTCTATGCCATTAAGCCAAATTTACATGGAATGATGTATGAACTGATTATTCTGATACTGAATATCGAGAATACTGTCTTTCAAGTCAACATTCAAAAGTCAATGGGAATAGTGGAATTTGGGAATTCCGGGACTTAACCTCTCACAGAGTAACTGCCCCCAACTCTGTGCGAAGTTCCGAATGAACAAAGGCAGGTTTATTTCATTTTGTGGTGGTCAGCTTCTTTCCATAAATGCCAAAAAAAAAAAAAAAAAAACCCTGGATAATGAGGTTAAAATATAGTGATGCTATGTTTAGAATAAAATATGTGAAGAAAATATTAATGGCAATGTTTAGACATTCTATATACCCTATGCAAATTAAATTGCTTTTATGAGCTTTTCAGGGTAGTGAGTCAGCTAAAATTTATTAATATGAATAAGACAAATAATTACATATTGTGGAGAAAGTAATAAAATACATTATAACAATCCAGAAAAGGCTTTAAAATTTATTGTAAATGCATGCAAAGGTATAAAATTAAAAATATTTGCCTGATTTCCATAATATATTTCCATACTGAGTTAACTAATATACTCTACTTTGGCTATTATTATATATTACCCTAAAAGATCATAGAAGGGATATGAGTATAAGCCAGACATGGTAGCACACACTTGTAATCCCAGCAGCTCAGGAGGCTGAGGCAGGAGGATTACAAATTTGAGGCCCGCCTCTGCAACTGAAGCCCGCCTCAGCAACTGAAGCCCGCCTCAGAAACTGAAGCCCTAATCAACTTGGTGAGAGCCTGTCTCAAAATAACAAATTTTAAATAGGGAGGCTAGGGAAGTACCTCAGTGGTAAAGTGCCCCTGGGTTCAGTCCTCATTATGAAAAAAGAAAAAAAGATTTAAGTATACATTTATGTTCATATCAAAGGATCCATCGATGAATCCCTCTTCTGGGTATTTTCCCAGAGGAGTTAGAATCAGCACATTATAGCAACACAGCAGAATCTATGTTCATAGCAGCTCAGTTTACAATAGCTAAATTATGGGATCAACCCAGAAGCCCCTCACTGGATGAATGGATCCAAAACCTGTGTTGTATATATACCATGGGGTTCTACTAAGCAATCAGAAACAACGAGATTGCAGCCTTTGAAAGTAAATGGATGGCGATGGAAGAAGTTATGCTCAGCAAAGTCAGCTAAACCCAGAGAGTCAAGCGTCGAATTTTTTCACTCATTTGTGGAGGCTGGAGCTACACCCAGGCCTGTGTGAAAAGCTGATGCTTTTATTTAAAAAGAATTGTGGGCATGTTCTTACTTGCACGTAACATTTATTTATTTGTTTGTTTAGGCAGCTGGAAAGCTGGAGACACAGGTAAAAGTTGACATTAAGTCTTATGTCCCAAACCTGCAGGGTCAGCCAGGCAGGGTGGCCACTTAGGCAGTATATTTCCATGCTAGAGTCTTGAAGTATAATTCCTTGTTCTTCCAGAAAACTCAGCTGTTGCTCTTAAACCGTCAACTTTTTGGAGGAGGCCCATTGTCTATAAATGTTAATCATATTTGTAAAACACTTTCAGAGCAACATCTAGCCTGGTGTCTGGTTATACAGGTGGGTACTTTAACCTTGCCAAGTTCGTAGAAAATATTAGCCATCACAGGTGTCACTATTAAGCCATAAAGTTTTTGATTAAAGGAGATATTTGGGATCAAAGATTAATTATGTTATATAATTGAAATAGGGTGACAAATATGTTTATCGTCTTTAGCCTAAGGCACCAGATTGCTGTGATGCTATTAAAATGTTTACTATAGCTCAATAATTATTTATTGAGCACCTACCATGTGGCAGAGGCTATTAAGGGTTGAGCCACCAGGGTGAACAAGCTAGATGTCAGGCTGAGGAGTGTGTTCCTTGTGGGGAACTTTGGTTGCAGCAGCTGGCTTGCAGGAGGGGGAGGGAGGCCGTGGGTGGTGTCACAGTTCAGCTCAGACTTGAAGAAGGTATAGACTTTGCCAGGGACACTGGGGACTGTAAGAATACTCCAGGCAGAGAGAACCTAGACAAAGACTAGGAATTAAGTGAAGTCATGGAGCGCTCCAACAGGGAGAAATCCAGTTTGACTTTAGTACGTTTATCAAGAAAAAGAGGCAGAAATTAAAATGGAAAGATAAGCAAAGCCCAAATCCTGGCAAGCTAAATTGCTCTCAAATTTTATCTTAAGGGCAGTAATAAGCATACATATTAATTGGTCCTAGTCTTTTCTATAATGTCAGAAAATAAAAGACTGTAACTTAATGAGAAGATATGAATGTGGAATATAACTTTCCCTGTTGTTGGCCTCATCGTGTGGGAACAGAGCCGCTGATTAAACAAATCAATAAAGTGTCACCTTGTCTTTTCAAAGGTATGATTTAAGTTTTAAACTCACCCTAGTTGAAACTCCACATAAGCTGGGGAAACCATACCTATGAAGGTGGGGGGAGAAGGGAGGGAGGCAGGGTGGGGAGGGAGGGACAAGGGGCGTTATCAATACAATGGGGAATACTCAACTCCTAGCTGTACACAGGCAGGCAGAGAAACTCAGAAATGTCAACAATTCTTACACATGTATGTATTCATTTTAAACTATAGTATGGTGGGATTACAGAGGAGACACGAGTTCAGGGAATGGATGAAAAAGGGGTGGATCCTGGTCTAGGATCAGCCTTAACTTACTATCTCACTGTGTCAATTCCATGTATGCATGAATATGTCAGAATAATTCCCTTCAATATGCAAAACTATGTCAAACTAATAAAAAATTGTTTAAAAAAAAGGTACGATTCCATTAAAATCCAACTTCAGTCTGAAGAAACAGATGTCTAATGTGTTCTTGGTTACGACATTGCTGTTTGTAACTCTTTCACTTTTTTAAGAGAGAGAAAGAATTTTATTTTTTCATCTGTTTTTTGTTTTTCCTCCACTTACTTGTATGTGTGGTACTGGGGATCGAATCCGGGTCCACACGCATGCCAGGCAAATGCTGTACCCCTGAGCCACCTCTCCAGCCCCTGTATGAGAGTCTTGATCATTTCAAGAATGCTGCGGTTTGTACGCTTCCCTTTGTGAGGCTCAGTTACATGGTTGGCTATTTTAATCAAGGGGAAAGCACCAACTGGAGTAACAGGAGCCCTTCCTAAGTGGGAACTTGGGTTCATGCATGCCTTATTACTGGAATTATCTTGTCCTGGTGTTTGTTTAAATTCACTTATTTTGATAGTGCTAAGAAGTTCTATGGGAAAAATAATTATGGTAGGTACCAGATTAGGGTTCAGATACACAGGTAAGTCTTATAAAGGAGTCGGGAGTATGCAAAAATAAATTATAAGGAAGCCCTGTGCAGCTCTGGGAGTATCTTTACCCCAGTGGAAAAACATGTACAACAATGACTTTGTGTGAGTCCCCAAACTTGAGACGGTCATGGTCACCACTATTGTGTAGGTCAAATAAACCTCCCTACCCAGGCACTACCCAAGCGGTATGTGCACACCTGGAAATGAACGTAGTAAAACTGTAGCCTCTGTGGCATGCATCAAAGCAATGACTGTAAAGCCCTAACTTGGAAGAGATGCTGCAGAAAAAGCTCAGCCTCCGCCATCCTGAGAAGCAGCAATGGTACCATCGGTGCCACCCTCAATGATAGAGCTACAGTAGCCTCCTGTGTGGCACCAATAGCAGGGGGGCCAGTGCAGACGCGGGCCCCCCAGAGCAATAGGAGGAGCACAGTTCAGCAGCGGTGCGCTTTGCTGGAGAAGGGCCTGGGTTAAACTAGGCCAGAGGCCCGGATAATTCCTCCAGGTGTGACTAGCCCTGAAGCTGGGTTTTAATCAGAATGTGGAAGAGAATAGTGAGGCTGGCCAGAGAGGAGCATCTGGCAAGTCCCCTATGGCCTCATTGTCCCAATCAAGAAGGCTAAATGTTTGTTGTGAGGCCTGCGCACTAAGAAAGCACCACAGTAGCTGAAGCAAATAACAACCCAAACCTTCAACAGTCCCTTAGGGAAGAGGAAGGGTGCTTCTTTCCTCAGTATTTCATCCACATGAAGCAGCACTGTGCTATCATCGTTCCACTTCCCTAATGGTATAACTCTTTCTTAGGTCATCGTTCCCACTTCCTTAATGCTATAACTCTTTCTTAGGACTTGCCCACAGACTCATCAGGATGGCTCAGTTAGGAGGAGATTCAGGCTCAGTCAACCACTCTGCCAAACACACAGCCTTTCCCCCATAAACATATAAAATAATTCCATTATAACAATAACGGGAATCCCAAAGGAAAATTGGATGGAGGGAATTTCTGGGAGGTTCGTCTTTTCAGCAACTTCTGAACTCTTTCTTATAATCCAGATATCCAGACCCTTGACAAGGTAGTAAAAAATAAATTCAATTATACCACTGCCTGAAAAAGTAGATGGGGCCTTTCCCTGTATCTGTGTAATGGCAGTGATTTCCCAAGGAAACTGGAATTCCACAAAGGATGACTAAATTTTTTTTGTTAAGAAATTTATTTGTTGAACAAACATGCTTCTAACGAAACAATATATGTATATAAATTCTGAAAATTAGGTTTACCCCCAAGAGCCCCTCCCAATTACCCACCCTTATCCCTCCCCACCCCTCCTTCCCAATACATCTCTACGAATGCCTAAGGTTGTATGTCACTACACCTTTTCAGGATTTAAAACATGAGAATTGACCTCCTTTCTCAATGGCCAGGGTCTAGCTCCAGCCTCCACAGACAAGTGAAGATATTTGACCCTTGGTTCTCTGGGTTATGCTGATTTCACTAAGCATAGTTTCCTCCATAGCCAGGATGACTAAATTCTTAACCTGAGAAACCGAAGCACCGTGGTCCTCAAATGGTTTTTTCCTTACTTAATTGATAATTAGAACGTATGTTCCTTTTTACCAGGTCCCCTTTACATCCTGTAGTAGGTAAAGGTCCCCACATGTGCAGCCTCTTACTTTGAGTTGGTCCTTAGGTTCATCACAGAGAGAAGAGCGCTAAGGATTGAGTTTTCTGTGTACAACAGATTTCAAAACTGTGGCTTAGTGGATTGAAAATGTTATATTAGACAGTGGCCAAAAAATAATAAGCTTCCTCTATTATAATTATCACTTTAGTTGGAAATGAAAAACCTCAAAGTTGTTTCAGCTAATTTACATTTTTGAATAAACTGTGAGGTTCATAAAAAATTTTTGGTGGAAAAAATTACTTATACATGGCCTAATTGTGAAAAATAATCTGTGTAGAACACTCTTTTCTTCTTTAAGTTACACCACGGTGATCATGTTAGTTTCAATTATTCTTATTCCTGCTTAAGATCATATTTCATTTAAATGGAAAGCAAATGTAATAACACCAAATAAGTTTGGTAATCTTAAGAAATAATCAGTTCCTCTGAACATGAGTTAAATTAGTTAGCAGTTTTGCACTATTGTATTGCTACTCAGATAAGACTTAGAAAAAGAAAGAAAACCCATTGTAAGAGATTATTTTCAAAATATTCAATTCTTGTTGGCACAGGGTGCTTCTGGAACCACTTTTAATTATAGAAAAAATCAAGCAACAGGGGGGCTAGAAAGGTGGCTCAGTGGTTGGACTGCTTCCCTGGCATGTGCAAGGACCTGGGTTCAAACCCTAGTACCACATACACAACTAAATGTCAGAGAAACGAAGGCCAGATTAAAAAATGAATAAATAAAATTAATCCTCTCTCTCTCTCTCTTTTTGTCAAAGAGAGAGGGACAGTGAGAGAGACAGAGAGAGTTTTTCACATGGCCTTAGTTGCTCCAACACTTAGTTGTGTACATGGTGCTGGGGTTTGAACCCGGGTCCTCGTGCTTGCCAGGCAAGCGCCGAAACCACTGAGCCACCGCTCCAGCCCCTCTCTCTCTCTTAAAAAAAGAAAAAAGAAAAGCAAACAATGCCAGACCTTGACTTTATAAATATACCTTCAGGAGACACCTTCGTATTCTATTTCTGTGAAGAGAATGAATGTGAGGAAGACTTCCAGAAGATCACTTATTCTTTGTTTAGATTTATACCTTTCTCCAGATCAAGTCTCTTATCTTTTCTTATGTGCTTATCACCTCTGTAACTGCCCTAAATAAGCTTTTTTAAAATGTTCAGTTTAAAAATATAAAATAAACAATGGTTGTTAAGAGTCAAGCTATAGAAAGTTTGAATCCATAGGTCACTACTCATGTGGTCATGAAGAGATAATACTGAGACCCTTTTTAAAAACTGAGGCTCACAATATGGCCTTGTATGGATAATTTCAAAGTCAATTCCCATGGTCTATAGTGAAGGAAATGAAATACACTGACAATTAGGGTCTGAACATCTGTGTCCCCTCCAAATTCACAATCCTTGTGAATGGGATTAGTGTCCTTAAAACAAAGGTTCAGAGGAGTGCGTTCGACTCTTCCCCCAAGAAAGGACACATCGAGAAGGTGCGGTCTGTGAGGAAGGAGCCTCCCCTGATGCTTCGAGAGGTTGCTCTGAACTTTCCTGCCCATAGAACTGTGAGAGATGAGTTCTGTTGTTTGTATTTTATTGTAGAAGTTCAAATGGATTAAGATACCAAGTCAGCTAAAGTTTAAAAGCTTCATTATAACTGGGTGCAGTAGCATGTGCCTGCGATGCCAGCATCTCAGGAGGCTGGGAGAGGAGCAACACAAGTTCAAAGCCAGCCTCAGCAACTTAGTAAGGCCCTAAGTGACATAGCAAGACACTGTCTCAAAAACTGGAATAGAGCTAGGGATGCTGCTCCGTGGTTAAGTTCCTCTGGGTTCAATCCCAAGTTGTATTATAGCTCAGATTTAGAGCGATACACATACCTCAATAGCGTAAGTCAACGCATGTTTGCATACCTTCATCGAAACACATCCATATTAGTACCATTCAGAGCCAGATACTGAGCCCCTGTTAGTCTCCTAGGGCTGTCATAGAGTATTCCAACCTGGGAGGCTTCAACAACATGTTTTCTCCCCTTGTAGTTCTGGGGGAAGGAGGGGGTAGGGTTGGCCCCTCCTGAGGGCTCTGGGGAAGAACATGTTCATGCCTCTCTTCCATCCTCTATGGTTGCTGGCAGTCTTCCGCTTGTAGACTCACCACCCCATCTCAGCTCAGCTGCACATGGCTTCTCCCTGGGCACTTCACATGGTCTTCTCTGTGCACATCCGAGTCCATACCTCTTGTTTTTATGGAGACACTGGTTGTATTAAACTAGGATCCACCTTGATGCTCGTCCAGCACACAATTTTAACTGGATTACATCTTGTTTCCAAAGAGATCATATTAGGAGGTCTTGGGGGTTAGGACTTTAATATATCTTCTTTCTTTCTTTCTTTCTTTTTTGCAGGGTGGGGAGAGGAGGAGATGGCAATTCAACCCATAACCAAGGCCTACAACACCTCAACAAGGTCCTCTCTCCAAAGATTACCAGAGTTTTCATTTTTATCATACAAATTAATTTTGCTTGTTTCTTTAACAGTGTCTTCTATTTCTAGCTTCTTTTGCTCAACTTCATGACATTTATTCATGTTCTTGTAGAGAGAAAATGCTTGTTATTTTACACCTGTTCAATATCTGTTGTGTAAATGTGCTGCTATTTATTCATAGACATTTTGGTTGTTTCCAGTTTGGGGCTATTACAAATAATGCCATTTCCTCTAGCATACATATCACCTCCTCAGGAACAGAACTACGTTATCTTCCAAGATTCTTATGCCAATTGTGCTACCATCAGCTCTTAAAGCTACTGCTAATATCACACTTGTTTTTCTTTTTATATAGTGTATATTCTGGTCCTGTTTTAAGCAAAAAAAAGGTATGTATATATATAAATATAAATATTTCATATATTTTTTCTGGATACTTTAGCATTTTTCACATTTAGGTTCATGATCTACTTTAAATTACATTTTGACAATTGTGAGAGGTACAAAATTAAAGATTAAAGCTCATTTTTCTTTTTTGGAGATCTAATTTTAAATTCTAGCAAATTAGAGTTTTCTCAGTTAATATAGTTTCCTTTCTATCCTTTCCTCGGTCTGGACCTAAGTGCCAAGGGACTTTCACAATGCTGCAGGAGGACACGGAACATTTAATTCTCAGTGTTCTTAGCTTCCTGGGGTGTTGTTTTTTGTCAACCCTTCCACACTGGTGTCTCTGAGACGCCCCTTATCTTGCCATGGTCTCTAGTCGTTGGTTCAATCTGCCATCTACTGCTGCTCTCATATGATTTGTGTGTAGAGACTCTGCACCGCATTCTCTATGCACAGCTCAATCTCAGCGAATTCTGAATCCATTCTGATTACATGGAAGAGTTTAGTTGATTTTCTATGTCCTCTGTTATTCCATAGAAACTTTATCAGACTGTTAAGGATTCTGGGTCCATGCTGGCTCTTGATTCCTCAGGCCACATGGGAAATAAAGAACAACTCTCCTGTACTCTGTACTCTCAGAGTCCCAAATCTCTAGGAATCCTTTTTGCATCTCCCTTTACACACATATGCATGGGCTGAACCCAAGGAACAGAAGGCAAGATCCCTTCCCAAAGTAGCATCTCACCCTATGCCTCTCTTGATTTCCTTCCTCCTCTATGGCATTTTTCCTCTTTCTTAGGACGAATTGAGAATGTGTTGTTGGAAATCAGTAATTGTTTCTCTGAATATATTATCTATTTCAAAACCTAGCCTTTGACTAGAGTTAAATCTTTGATAAAGAGTTAACCTCTGTTATTCTGTACTTTTTAATAGAAATTTGGGAGAGGTGCTCATGATCACCTCTTAGATACTGCCAAAGAACTGAGGCAGGAAACCAGGGGACTCAAGGCAAGACCACACAAGAGTGCTGGTGACACTCTGTGTAGCCTTTTATTTCTTGTGATAGTTTACAATTCAGCTGTGATAGTTTAAAGTTCAGCAAGCAACAAAACATCTTAAAAGAAACATTTGCAATGAGTACTTTGTTTATGATAACCAGTGTATGTAACGCTGTTATCTTTCTTCTCCAGATGTCCTTCATCTAACCATAAACTCCAAGTTGTATAGCATCATTATCTTTCTGCTCTCCAGATGTCCTACACCCTTCACCTGAATATGAACTCCTACTTTGTATAACATTGCTATCTTCACATGAGAATTAGACTGCAGGCGTTCCTGTTATGGTCTAAGTTCTCAGGCATCCCTGAGAGTTTTCTCCCATGGCCATGACTTCATCATCATATGTTAACCCTTCAGTAAACTTGTTCCTCTTCCATCATATATACGATCCTACAGCAACTCCCTTCCTTGAGGGAGACTGTGCGAAGATCATCCAGTTTTAAGGAGTTGACCACAAAAGTGAGGCATTACTGTCAATGAGAAGTGCATCAGTTATTATGTAAGAAGAGTATGCCTTTATTTAGGAGAACACAGACTCAGGCAAAAGAGACAAATGTTCAAAGACAGAAAAAAACTTGTAGAGGGAAGGAGGGAGGCTAAAGTTTAAATGAAGTGAAGAAAGCAAAAAAAAAAAAAAAAAACAGAAAGGCTTCTCAAGAATGTGAAGGGTCTGATCACGAAGAGCCTTTGAAGACATGCTAATGGCTTTGAGCTTTGTCCCCTATGAGTCCATTTCCCCTATGTATGTAAGATTAAACCTCAAAACAATCCTTGATATTTTAATGAGAAGAGTGACTTAAAGATTAGCTAAGCAGGGCTGGGGCAGTGGTTTGGCTGTTGCGGTGCTTGCCTGGCACGTGCGAGGATGCACTTTTGAACTGCAGCACCATGTATACAACGAAGTGTTGGAGGAACAAAAACCACATGAAAAACTAAATTAAATAGATTCTTTCTCTCTCTCTCAACTGTCCCTCTCTCCTTAAAAAAAAAAAAAAAGATTGGCTAAGCTGAAATGGTTCACTGGATGAAGTATATGAAATAGAAGCAGTGTTCTGTCGTTACTTCCTATAACTACAGAAATTCTCATTTTAATGTCTAGGAGTAATCATTTAAATATTTAAAGCAAAAGCATTTTCAAGCTTTGCATATACTTAAGACTGTGCATTTTACATGTTCTTTAAACCTCACAAATCCATGATATTGATACTGATATTATTCCCTTTCTATACTGATTGACTGCTATGCAAAGATGACATTACTTGAAAGAGGTGAAGTGGAGTTTGAAGTCAGGGGCTAATTGACCCGAATATAGGTGCAAGCAAACTACAAGAGTATATTACTGGGCTTACACTCCTTGTACTACTTATAAATTCTTTGTCTGTATCATGACATAGAGCAGAAATAAAATAACAAGCTCATGCCATCTGATTAAAAAGTCAATGGATGACCCGCTACGCATGGACCATACCATTCCCTTCTGCCTTCCCCCGGCCTTTCTCTACCTAGAGGTTAGAAAACTCAGACGATCGGTCTTGTCATCAGTTGCAGCTAAGGATGGTTATGGGCAGAATTGCTTTCAATGAAATACAAGTAGAAGTTAGGAAAGTTGGTAACAGTATTTTAAAAGGACATACTTAGCTGGTTTGCCCCTAAGTCTTTTGTCTTTGCCTCTTTTCCTTGTTGAAATGAAAACATGACACCTGGAGTTGTAGCAGCATTTTGTGAAAAGCATGAAAAAAGATGAGAAGACAAGTGTGAGGAAGGAAGAGGTTATCTTTTCAAGATGGTCAGGTGGAAGGATGGAGAGAGCCAGGTTCCTAATGACCACTGTGTGGGGACACGAAGCTACTGTTGGACTTCTTGTTGGGCCATTTGTTGATTTTATTCTCTTCTTTGCAATGAAATGCAATAATATTATATTAATCAAAAATGAAAGAAGAAAACTAGAATTTTTAGAAGATACTTAACACGTGATTATTTTAGATAAATTTAAATTCTTTATCAATAATGAGCCTTGCTTATAGATTTTTAGAAAAAATTCATCTAGATCAAAGCATGACTTTAAGCTTCTACATATTCTTTGCTAACATTTACAACAACTTTAAATATTAAAGTCCTGAATATTCACCAGTGTTCCTTAGAAAAAATTTTTTAGTAAATTTAGAATTTATTATCTAATAGCAAGAGACTGAAAAGCACACGCCAAGTTGAGAAGATAGGAAACTTGCAAAAGAAGTTGCTAAAATCACACAGAGGAAAAATAAGGCAAAGTCCCAAAGAAATTTAGTTATCAGAAAATAGAAAATGCATAGAAAAATTTCCATTTACATAAGTGCTGTTTACATGATATCCGATTTTGCTATCATTTTCTCATAAGTACAGATGTTTCTAACCCATCTGAGCTAATAGTTTTATCTAGATTTTGTTTCAAATAACAACTTTTTTTAATTACCAAAAGAAATAACTACTGAAAGTGTATATCACAAATAGAAATAGTTTATTGAATAATATCAATTTTTACAGGAAAAAATCTGTTAAAATATAAACCGCTATTGCCGTAGCTGTTTTGACTGAAATAAAATATGGATCTTGGGTAATAACGTTGAAAATAAATCACATGAAACTCCATGATCGCCTCATTCAGAGGCCAGCGAATGCATGAAATAGGTGGGAACCTGAAGGGCTTAGAGGGCTGCCTTTTTATGCAGGGTATCATTCGTGTGGTGATTTTCATTTATTTATTCATTTTTAAAAAACGAGAATTCTTCAAAATACCTGAGAATCATCACATGTAATCATGAAATACTGAAAAATGCAAAAGGCTTACGGCTTACTCCAAGGCAAGCATATGTTTAAAAGGCTTTTTCTTTCTTGGAAAAATCAGTTCTTTCAAATTGGCTGCTTTTCCCCCACGAGGTCGAGGGGCCGGCAGCACTGTGCTGCAAGGAGCCCTTCTTCAACTCAAGGTACCAGGATCACATGCAGAGCTTGCAGAACACCCTTGCTGGGCCGCATCCCAGGAGTTTCTGATCCAGGAGGCCAGGAGTGACACTGAGGGTTCGCATTTATTACAATTCCACATGCAGTGGGCACTGCCGACCCAGAGAGGATATTGTGAGAGACCTTTAACAAACTGCTATTTAAACACGCACAGCCAGGGGTTGCACGCCCGTAATCCCAGCTGAGGCAGGAGGATCACAAGCTCAAAGCCAACTGCAGCAACTTAGTCCCTGAGCAATTTAGTGAGATCCTGTCTCAAAATAAAAACAATTAAAAAGAGCAGGGGATGTGGCTCAGTGGGTAAGCACCCCTGCAGTCGATCCATCCCATCGTATAGCCCCCCCCTTAAAAAGTCAAAAACACTACACACACACTCACATATAATCTGCCCCCTTTAGACAAATGTGACCCTTGAAGAATAAATAAAAATAAAAATACTTTTTTTTATTGGGTTAAAATATACATAACATGAAATTTACCATTTTAACTGCTTGAAGAATGTAACTAATTGACTTTAAGGACAGTCACACTGCTGTGCAATGATTGCCACCAACCATCCACTGAATTCTTTTTATTATAAAACTCCATAGCCACTAAACAATAACTCCTCATTCCTGCCACCCCCAGCCCTTGTTAATTACCATTCTAATTTCTCCATGAACCTGTCACTCTAGGTACCTCATGTGAGAGGCAGATACCATACGTGTCCTCGCATGTCTGGCTTATTTCACTTACATCCATGCATAGCACTTATCAGAACTTTCCATTTCATGGCTAAATAATAATACCAGACCTTTTCATTTTTAAAAGCATGGAGAATATTTTGAAAATGGATTTTTATGTGTGTATGATACAAATTGAGTGTCAAAAACTGTATGTCATCTATAGATGCCCTTGCATCTGTTCTTTTAAAAACTGAAAACATGCAGGACTGGGTTGTAGCTCAGTGGCAAAGTATGTGCCCAGCAAGCACAGGGCACTGGGTTCCATCCCCAGCATCAGAAAAAGAAACTACCATTTACAAATTAAAAACAAACAAACAAGCGAAAAAAATGAAAACTTTTAAACAAAAGTTAAGTGGATCATGAAATCATTTTTCAAAGGTACAGAAATTAATCAGCAATTTAATAGTCTGCAAAGACAATTAACATCAAGTAAAATCAAGTTTCTAGAAGTACTTCAACAAAAACCATTTTCTAATTTCTGGGTAGAATTATAAGAATAAATTCCGGATTTTTTAAGGGAATCAGCTTTGATTTGTTTCTTTTAAACTTCTTTTAATGATCTTTTCAGTTATAAAAACTATTAAAACTGAGTAACAGTAGTATCCAATAAAATTAAATTAGGGCTAATTCTTTGAATTGTTATGCACAGAACATTAGGCCAAGATTTTAACAAGGAAGAATTTTTACTACATAAATTATTAATAATTTTGTGAAAGAAAAAGGCGTCTACTATCATTTAACAGTTTAAATCTTTTTAATATAATTTCACCTTCATCTCATACTTTTCAAGTTTTTATATTTTTCATGTTTTATAAAATAAATAATACATTTGTAGAATAATGTAAAAATTTCACAAGTACGCAAATACGTATATGCCAAGGGGACAGGCTAAGGTTCTCACTGATAGAACTACACAGTCAGGAAACGTGAACGCTAGTGTTATTGGTAAGGTTATTTTTGTAGGAGGAATTCAACACTGGGTTTTAAAAAACTGTTAATGAGTTGAGATAAATAGCTCTGTCTGAATTAAATGAAGCTAGTGGGAAGCAAGATAGATTAGAAATATTTTACTGCAGTTTAAAAAAAGATTGTGAAAAAAATGAGACCTTGATTTTGCCAATGTTGAAACACTGTCCACTAGCCATGCTTCCAAACGCACGCTACCTGCCTTTGCCTACTCCTTGTTTTGCTCACTTGTCCCTGTGCACGTGTTCTATCCTTTCAATTTATGTATTAGTCCAGGAAAAAGGACAATAAGATGTGCATGTGTCTGTATATGTGTATATATTTTATATATGTACATATGTGTTATATATTTATACAAATATATATTTAATATATTTATACAAATATTTATATAAATATATACATAGTATATATAAATATATGTATATAAATATATACAAACATATACTTAGAGAGAAAGGGGCTCCTGTAATTAACAAGGTGGTCCTACCAGGTGGGCCAGCAGGCTGGCCACCCAGCTAGAATTCGTTTCTGTTCAAGTCCAAAGTCTATCTGCTGGCTCAGTTTTCTTTCTTTTCTTTTTTTTTCCAGAATCTGTTTTTATTTTTGAAGCATTTGGGAAAAAAAAATAAAAACCATAAGAAATTAAGAAAAAATACTTTAAACTCAGCTTTTTTTGTAGCTACATTTTAATTTTTTTTAAACATTCAAGAACCAATGTATATATACTTAGTTATCCAGGGCTAATGCCTTATCATGGATGCCCAGCTTGGGTTCCCCTTGTTGCTGTTTCCCCCAGAAGAACACCTGAGTTAAATGGATATCTCGTGGAGGTCAGAGACCTCCTTCTGAGATGATTCCTCCCATTCCCACCCTCCAGTCTCCTAGGTGTTCTTCCTACACCCCCCATCCCACGTCTCCAAGTATCCCAGGGAGTCATCTCCCCGTTGCATTGAGAATCATACAATTTGAAGTTATTATTAGCTTTGCCATCTAACATACTAGCTTCCACAGATGAGAGAAACCATTTGGCCCTTGAGTCTCTGAGATTGGGATACTTCACTTAGCATAATTATTTCCATCTCCAACCATTTGATATCAAAAACCATAATATCGTCTTCTCTAATGGCCGAGTAGCATTCCATTGTATATATGTACCAAAGTTTTTGTAGCCACTCGTCGAGTGAGGGGCCTCTGGGTTGGTTCCATAATCTAGCTATAGTAAATTGTGGCTCAGTTTTCTTTTGCTTTGGAAAAGTCAGTCCTCCTGTTCTATTCAGGCCTCCAACTTATTGGATGAGGCCCATACAGTTTATTAAGGGCAAGTGCTTTAACCAAAATCCACCAATTTAAATGCTAATCTCATTCAAAAACACTCACAGAAACATGAAGAGTAGCATTTGGTCAAGTATCTGGGCACTGTAGCCCAGCCAGGTTGACACATGGAAGCAACAATCACAAATATGCTTATATTTTCACCCATCCTCCAACTGAGGTAGGACAGAAGAAAGAAGAAAATACAGAAAGGGGACAAACAGGGAAATTTCCATCTAAAAATTCCACCAACACCTTCACCTTCACCGTGCAGGCTGGTTTTCTTCCAGGCCTAAACTCTTAAAAGTTCCAACAATCTTGGAGTATTGTAAATCCAGTTAATTTGTGCCTATGTACCTTGTTTGCTTACAGAATGTATTTTTGGACTGATTTAAAGAAGCCTAGAGAGAGAGAGATTGTTAAAGACCCATTATATGGGTACAGCCCAAACGTTAGGTATTAACTAGATAATGTCAACCTAAGAAGACTGAGAAGAAGCAGACACCCTGACCTTCTGTGCTCAATGACCAAAGGAATCAAGCTCATTAGCCTGATGTCACTGGCCTATGCTTCTCCTGGTCACCATTATAGGGTTTCCTTTAAAAGAAGAAGCCTGAGACCCCCAAAGTGAGTCTCACTCACACACAGCTACAAGCTTCACCCCTACAGCAATGACAACCATCAGCATTTTGACCTCTCCCCTCTCAGTCTATGTCTTTATTATTCTCCTGCCTTTACTAGTTTGATTCACCATTGAGAAGGCTAACCCGATGGAAATTGCATGTGTGACACAGGTTCAGCATGCGCTAGTGATCAGTCCACCTGAAAAAGTCCAGTGAGAGCCAATACAGATGGAAGTTAAGTGAAACAATTTCATCACTCACAGATATTGGCAGGGGACCCTGAAAACCCAGCCATTCTTTTAAGGATCAGGAAAGCTGCCAATGTGTATGGAGAGTTCATCTATTTGTGCCCCGTGTCTCACTGCAGCTGAAGGACTCTGAACTCATTCTGTTTGGGGTTTTTCTCTAGCCCAGAGGTAACTTGGTTTGCTGAGCTGAAGTTTGCAAGACATCCTCTTTCCAGAGGGACAATAACAAAGCCCAGGCTATTCTGGATATTCTTCCTTATCTCAGCGTGCCACATTCTGGGTACATTCTAACAGTTGCCTTACAAGTGGAAGAGAGTGATAGCCGAGTGGGCAGAGGTCATCTGGGACCTATTCTGCTGCAGCGTAAAGTCTGTTTTTCTGCTCTAGTATTAAGGTGCCCAAAGTTGCTTTGGTTTCACTTAAGATGGCAATTCAACTTTGAGGCATAAATAATACCTTCATCCTGAAGATTGGAGACTCTTGAGGCCAAGAGAACACCTGCTTTTAGAGTTAACTCTCTCATTCTCTAAAGTATTTGGAATATAGAGGGGAAGCTTCCAGATACCACCACTCTTTCCAGAAAGCAGGTCAGGAGGATTGGTCAGACCAAATTTGTGAAGTGTTGCACACCGAGCCATCTCAGCACTAGTATTTGAGGTCTTGTTCTCAATGAGAAAATTATTTAATGATTTGTGAATTTTCAAGCAAATGCTTGAACATGTGAAGACATAGATAAATGAGCATTGCAGAACTCTGATACTTCCCAGAGAAAGACGAAAGATGAATGACCATTCTCATTTTAAACTTGTGACCTTATCCATAAACATCATCACTGCTAAAATAGTATAATGAGTAGAAACATGGAATAAAGATAACATCTTATCTGACCCAGAAAGAATTGACTTCCATCCTCTTTATTGCACTGTGAAATCAATGAAAGGAAAGTGTGAAGGAGGAAGCAGCAAATCACCGGAGTGTTTCCCGCAGGGCTCTTGTGTAACAAGTACGAAGGGTGGAGCCCTGATGATGGCTTTACCAGCTTTGGGGATATGAGTCATGTGTATTTTCCCATAGGGCTTCCAGTTGAAATAAGCACATTTGGAAACCCTGTGGTAGAGGAAAACTATGTCATTACCCAATCCATCTCATTATTCTCTTATGGGACTCAGAGTTGACCATTATGTCCCCACCCCTCCTGCATGTGACTGAATTCACTGTCAAGAAGATGGTGGCAGAAGTGGTGCACATGACTTATTGGACTGCCCCCGCAGCCACCTGCGTCACTGCTCACAACTTCTCTTCTGTGTGTGTGTGCAAAGGCATGGAATGACAACACTGCCAGCCCCAGAGAATGGAATCAGGCTTTCCAGAAAATTAACAAGGAGTCCATAAGGAGCAGCTGAATTTATCATGTTATAAGTAAATAGTTTTGAATGATTGAATTTTGGAACTATACTTATTTATTTTGCAAAAGCATAAGCTAGCTCTCCTGATTCAAACAACTTTCTCCTTAATATATTACTATTGTGGTCCATAGCACCCAAGAGAGATTGTGATTTTAATTACAAGAAAAAAAATTGACAAACTTCAAAAGTCCCAGAAATTACCAGACTAGATTCAACCTAAATATGTACACTACTTTTGATTTGCTGTGACTATTGTGGCCCAAGATGATGACACTGAGGATCCAAGTGCCCATAAAGTGTTGTCTAGAAATGTGGGTTGGGCCAGGTGTGGTGGTGCACACCTGTAATCCCAGCAGCTTTGAAGGCTGAGGCAAGAGGATCATAAGTGCAAAGCCAACCTCAGCAACTTGGTGAAGTACTAAGCAATTTAACAAGACCCTGTCTCAAAATAAAACATGAAGCAAGATCTGGAGATGTGGCTCTTTGGTTAAACACCCCTGGGTTCAAGCCCTGGTACAATATGTATATGTTTTGATAATAGCCAAAATGCTATCATCTTTTTATGACATTTTTCAGCCATCTTCCATTATGAGATGTGAATGGATAAGGTCACATGGCTCAAGAATGCAAGTTTAGGGCTGGAGGGTGGCTCAGTGGTTGCAGCACTTGCCTGGCATGCACCAGGATATGAGTTTAAACCCCAGCACCACATACCCAACGAAGTGTTGGAGAAACAAACCCACATGAGAAACTAAATAAAATTGATTCTTTCTCTCTCTCTTACTGTCCTTATTTAAAAAAAATACAATGCAAGTATGCCCCTACTTCTGTTCTGTGATCATTAGGCTGGAGGTATGGAAGGGAGGTTACTGCAATCACATTATAACCTGACTCAGTAAAAGTGGCAGCACTTTTCAGTACTGCCTGCTGAATATGGGTAACAAGAATTGATGTCCTTTCTAAATTTATGCTGCCCATAGGAAATTCCACAAAACAGAAGCTAAATGGAGCTAATTAGTGCTTTTCCATGTTCCCCTTCCTGCGTTTTTTTCATCTGGAGATCCTCACCCTCACATAAATCCAGGGAACCCTAAATTCAATGCTCTCTCAATATTTACCAATAAGAAAAAGAGCGTGGAATTAGTCAAGTAGCATCTTTCTCCTTATGTCAGAATTATAAAGCCTCCAAACCTGGGAGTAAATGTTTAGAATAAACTGAATTGTATGAAACTGAGAGGCACTCAAGGTTGTCATGCATCTCTTATCAGAGTCATAAGAAACCATGCAAGTCCCAAGTGTGCAGTCACTTTAAAATAGCCTCACTCTCTGCAGCCCAAATTCAGGGCACCTTGAAGTATCTGCTAGGAAACCAAGTTTTGTTTCTTTGGTGTTAGCTTTGGGGAGTGAGTATGATAATATTCCTAATCCTAATTAGAATAGGAAAATATATTTTCCTTTGTTCCATAGAATTTTATTTAGTTTTTAGCAGTGGATTAATGGAATGTAGCTACCTTTCCTACCACCTTCTAGCTAATAAAAAAAACATCCAGAGGCATACTCAGCAACGCTAAGTAGAAGCATGAACTCATTAAAGTTCTTGGTCATCTGAAGGTGATGGACCTGAAATTGTCCCCAGTGAGTGCAAATCTAAACATAAGCATAATTTTGTGCTTTATCAAGTGGAAAGTACTAACATGGAAAGGATGAGAAGATACTTAGAATGCTGGCATTTTAAGGCTGTGAAGGCTGCTGCCTGATCCTTTGGATCTGAGGGGAGGAGCAATGGCTTCAGGTCTCTAGCTCAGTGAGGTCTGAGGACTTCCTGAGAAAGTCTGACCTGGATGGTTGCTGAACTTGTGACCAACATAAAAAATTGTTGCAATTATGCAAACCACCGGTGCTCGCACAGTCACTTGAGCAGAGACATTGAACTGACCATTTGAGCCTGGACAAATTCTGTGAGCACTTAATTATATTTCCATGTAAGCATGTGCCACCAAACTGATCATAAGAACTCTCTGTTTCCTAATCAAATGAGAAGCTCACCAAGACATATAATATTCAAAATGTATAACAGGGAAATGAAGGAAAGAATATTAAAAGCTGCAAGAGAGAAAAGCCAAATCACATTCAGAGGCAAAGCAATAAGGATCATGTCTGACTTTTCGGCTCAGACTCTAAAAGCAAGAAGATCCTGGAAGGAGATTTTCCAATATCTGAATGACCATAACATGTAGCTGAGAGTACTAAACCCAGCAAAATCCACCTTCAAATTTGATGGAGAAATAAGAGCTTTTCATGATAAGATCAAACTTGCAGCATTCATGAACAGAAAACCAGCTTTATAAAGAATCCTCAAAGATAAACTCCAGAGAGAAGATCAAACAATCCTCAAAACCCACAGAGAGAATTCAATAAAGGTATACACTATCAATAGACAACCAAGACAGGACAGAACTTACCAATAAAACATGATGACTATGAACCACAGCCACATAACTATCCTAATACTGAATGTGAATGTTCTCAATGCACCAACCAAAAGACACAGACTAGCAGATTGGAGCAAAAACAAAATCCAACATTATATTACTCACTGGAGACCCACTTTACAGCCAAAGATATACACAGATTGAGGGTTAAAAGATGGGGAAAAAAAAAAACCCTAAAACTACCAGGTGTATGGGCCAAGAAAGCAAGCTGGTGTTGCAATACTTATATCCAACAAAGTAGATTTCAAACATAAATTATTTAGAAGAGATAAAGAAGGCCACTACATCCTAGTAAAGGGAACAATACAAGAGGAAGATATAGCCATAGTAAATACATACTCTCCAAACACCAATGCCCCCAACTATGTGGATAAATTACTCCATGACATTAAACCACTTGTGGACCTCAGCACAATAATAGTGGGAGATTTTAATACTCCACTATCACCAATAGACAGATTATCAAATAAAAAAAATAAAGAGATCTCCAGCCTAAGCAACTCCATAAATCAAATGGACCTAACAGACATCTATAGAATATTCCACCCCAAACTGGCTTAATATACTTTCTTCTCAGTAGTACATGGATCCTTCTCCCAAATAGATCATATTCTAGTTCACAAAGGAAATCTCAGAAAATATAAAAACGTAGATATTATTCCATGCATCCTATCAGACGATGATGCCATGACCCCAGCAATTAACAGTGAAAATCATAACAGAAAACACACATATTTATGGAGACTGAATAATACCCTATTAAATGAAGAGTGGATCCAAGAAGACAAGAGAACAGATATCAAGAAATTCTTGGAAGAGAATGAGAATGAAGACACAGCATTTCAAAACCTCTGGGATAGCATGAAACCATTCTTAAGGGAAAAATGTATAGCACTGAGTGCCTACATTAAAAATAAGGAGAGATCCCAATTAATAAGCTTATACTCCACCTGAAATCCCTGCAAAAGGAAGAACAATCTAATCCCAAAGCCACCAGAAGATAAGAAATAATCAAGATAAGAGCTAAAAAAGATGAAATTAAGAACAACAACAACAACAAAAAAACATTAAAAAGAATCAATGAAATAAGGAATTGGTATTTCAAAAAATAAATAAATAAATAAAACTGACAGACCTGTAGCCAATCTCACTAAAAGAACGAGGGAAATGGAGCAAATCAACAAAATCACCAATGAAAAGAGAGTGGTCATAGCTGACCCCCAAGAAATCCAATGGATTATAAGAACTTATTTTGAAAAACTATACTCCTCTAAATTAGATAATTTGGAAGTCATGGAAAAATTTCAAGACACAGACAATATCCCCACATGAACATAGGATGATGTTGAAATACTAAAGGGCCCAATAACAGGGACTGAAATCCATGTAGCAGTGTTTTCATTTCAATGTTTTCTTTCCAAAGAAGAAAAGCCCAGGACCTGATGGATTCCCCACTGAATTTTATCACACCTATGAGGAGCTAACACCTCTTCTTATTAAGGTATTCCAAGAAAGTGAAAAGGAGATAACTCTTCCAAACACTTTTTATGAGGCAACCGTAACTCTGATACCAAAACCCAACAAAGACGCATTGAAAAAAGGAAAACTACAGACCAATAACCCTGATGAACATGGACACAAAAATCTTTAATAAGATTCTAGCAAACTGCATTGAAAAACAAATCAAGATGAAATTCATTACGATCAAGTGGGCTTCATTCCAGGGATGCAAGTCTGGGTCAACATACACAAATCAATAAATATGATTCATCATTTAAACAGAATTAAGGACAAAAACCAAATAATCATCTCAATTGATGCAGAAAAGGCCTTTGTTAAAATCCAGCACCTATTTATGCTCAAAACTCTAGCGAAATTAGGGATCAAAGGAACTTAACTATGTAAAGGCCATATATGACAAACTCTCAGCTAGTACAATACTAAACAGAGAAAAGCTGAAAGCATTTCCACTAAACTTGGGAACAAGATAAGACTGCCTACTCTCATCACTTTCAATCAATGTAATTCTTGAGACCCTAGTCAGAGCAATCAGGCAAGGGAAGGAAATGAAAGGGATCAGAATGGGAAGAGAGGAAGTCAAACTATCTCTTTTTGCTGATGACATGAACCTATATCTGAAATATCAAAAATCTCCACCAGAAAGCTGCTCGAGCTTATAAACAAATTTAGCAAAGTAGCAGGCTACAAGATCAACACTCATAAATCAATAGCTTTCCTATATGCCAACAATAATAGGGCAGAAGAAGAAATCAGGAAATTGATCCCATTCACAATATCCTCAAAAAGAACAAAATACTTGAGAATTAATCTAACAAGGGAAGTAAATATCTCTACAATGAATATCATTGAACATTGAAGAAATTTAAGAACATCTGAGAAGATGAAAAGATGTTCCATGCTCTTGTGTAAGCAGAATAAAATTAAAACAGCTATTCTGATAAAAATGCTATACAGATTCAATGCAATCCCCATCAAGATACCAATGTCATTATTTACAGATATAGAAAAAGCAAATCTCAAATTCACATAGAACAACAAGAAACCCAGAATAGCCAAAAGCATTACTTACCAAGAAAGATGAAACAGATTGATTTCCAATACCAGATCTAAAACTATACTATAGAGCTATTGTAACAAAAACAGCATGATACTGGTACCAAAAGAGGAATGAAGACCAATAAAATAGAATAGAAGACTCTAAGAGAAACCCACAAATCTTTAAACATCTGATCTTTGACAAGGGGGTCAAAATGTAACATGGAGGAATGACAGCCTATTCAACAAATAGTGCTAGACAAACTGGACAGGCATTTGCAGGAAGTTGAAATTAGATCCTTATCTCTCACCTTGCAAAAAATCAAATAAAAATGGATGGAGGAAATAAGAATTAAACTAGCCACCATAGAATTGCTAGAAGAAAAGTTAGAACCAACACTCTAGTATTTGGGAATAGGCGAAGACTTTCTCAACAAGACTCCCAAAGCAAAATAATTAATGTCAAAAATCAATGAATGGGATGCCATTAAACTAAAAAGGTTTTGCTCAGCCAAGGAATTGGTCAAAATTGTCAAGAGACAACCTACAGAATGGAGATAATCATTGCCTGTGATTCCTCCGACAGGGGATTAATATCCAAAATTTACAAAGAACTTTAAAACTTAATACCAAAAACACAAACAATCCAATCAATAAATGGGTCAGATTGCTGAACAGAAACTTCTCAACAGAGAAAGTTGAATAAGCCAATGAATACATGTGAAAGTGTTCTAAATCACTAGTAACCAGGGAAATGCAAATCAAAACTACATTAAGGGACTGGAGCAGTGGCTGGGTAGTTACGGCACTTGCCCTGCATGCACAAGTATGTGATTTCAAACCCCAGCACACGTACACAGCAAAGTCTCAGCAACAAAAGCCACATGAAATACTAAATTTAAAAAATTGTTTCTCTCTCTCTCTCACTCTCTCTTCAAAGAAAAAATACTACATTAAGATTTCACCTCATTCCAGTCAGACTGGCAAAGATGAAGAATATAAACAATAATAGATGCTGGAGGAGTTGTGGGGAGATAGGAACACTAGCACAGTGCTGGTGGAACTGCAGACTGGTACAGCCATTCTGGAAAGCAGTGTGGAGACTCCTCAAAGAATTAGGGGTGGATCCACCATTCAATCCAGCTATCCCTCTTCTGGGTATTTTCTTAGAGGAGTTAGAATCAGCAAAGTGCAGCAACACAGCAAAACCTATGTTCAGAGCAGCTCAATTTACAATAGCTAAATTATGGAAACAACCCAGATGTCCATAATTGGATGAATGGATCCAAAAGCTGTGATATTGAGATACACACACGCACGCACACACACACACACATACACACACATACATACATATACACAATGGAATTCTACTCAGCAACTAGAAACAGTGATATTGCAGCCTTCAAAGGTAAATGGATGGCAACAGAAGAAATAATGCTGAGCGAAATTAGCTGAATGTTTTCCCTCACTTGTGGAGGCTAGAGCAAAAACCAGGCTTGGGTGAAACATTGTCAAACTCATTTATTATACTCAACAAAGGTGTAGGAACACATAGTCTAAGGGAACCATAGATATGAGGGGAGGGGGGCAATGAAGAGGGGAGATGAGGAAAAAATAAATGTTCTCTGGACAATAAATGTCAATTCGGAAACCATATTTCCATTAAAATAAAATAAGCAAATAAAGAACTCTTTATTTGAAAACTCCTCCATTGCATCTCAGAACAAAACATCATTTCTCAATCTTCTTGAGAGCTGTTCCAGTAAGAGAGATTATGCACATAGTTCTGAGAAGGTTTGAATTATAGCCAAAAGGCAGTCCAACACTTCAAGGATAAAATGTCTTAGGTGAAAACGTTCACTTAAAGATTTATGTGAAACTTTTTTAATCTATTTTTTGTCCTTGAGAAGCATTTGCTTCAAAACAAGAAGAAAAATGTTTTAAATAATGCTTTGAAAATAAGTGATATGCTTTAGGAAGCATAATATCTGAGGTTTCTTGTGTCATTCTGAGGATGAGATTATCTGAGGTGTCTTATGTTATTCTTAGGATGGGGAAAGACATGGTCCAGATAGAGAAGCTGAATCATCAAGCTCAAATATCTTTGCATGATGTACAGTTTTCACAGGTCTCCCTGAACGTTCCAATCTTCCGTGACGTCCTGTGCTTCAGTTCTTGATGCTTTGATCCTTTTCTGAATGGAAAGTTCTTTTACTGCTCCAAATCTCTGTACACATTGCACTCTCAGTCTCTTTCCTTATCCAATTAGCAACTGGAATTTGTTCTTTCTCATTCATGTTTCACCTTCTCAATGAAGCCCTGTCCCTCCTTTGTGCATCTCTCCATCCCTCGACACAACCACATTGCATTTTCTATGTGCTTCTATTTTCTCTCCTTGTACCTGTTCAAGGACCTGACCATTTCTCATTCATCTTTGTCCCTTTCATGTAGGAAAATGCCTGGCATACATTAGATGATCAATAAACAGTGGAAACAATTGCTTACAATTCTTTTATGCATGTTTTCCTCATATAGGCATTTCACATCTTTCCTTTTATTCTAGTATTATTCTCCCAACTTTTATTTTCTTGAGTTGAACTTTTCATAACTCAACCAAGATGTTAATTATCTGAATGAAAAGTTTGCCCCTGTAATGATTATGTAATGATTCGACATCACACGTGTATAAACAGCCCCTTGTGCTAAGAAGTGCAATCTCAAGAGTCATTTTCTGTAGCTGATTTGATCTATATCTTTCAAGACTACACTTGTACTTACTTAAATTGAGTGATTATCTCCAACAGATGGCCTTCACCAATAACAGGAACCAAGCTTTTATAAACAAAATCTAATTGCAAAGACAACTTGTGTTTTATTGCATTTTTTATATCTTTTTGTTATCCATTTTTCAAAACTCTCGTGGAAAATCGTGTGATTCAATAGCTGTGAACTATTATTTTATGTACTCCAGAGAGTTGAGGTAAAGAAAAATATCATGTTTTTCATTTTGATAAAACTTTTGTTTTCAGTATATACTAGTTATTGAAAGTGTAGCTTTAGCATATTTAGTAATAAATGGCCAATTTAATATGCACTTTTCTCTTTCATTTTTTCCAATTTACATAGCACAGTATTATGTTTCAAATTTAATTGTCTTCCTCTGCTGATTAAGTCCTTTCTTGAATTGCCTGAAGAGGGGATATTAAACTCCTTAGCAAAACCTCAGGGTTTTTTCAAGCCACGCCCCTGTCTACTTCCACATGTTTATTCCCCAGCCCTGGGTATACTCACTACTCCTCCCAAACGCTTGCACTTTCTGACACATTTTATGGAGAAACACATACTATTCGTGGCTATCATTATATTGTCCCCTCTATTTACTATGGCATTCTCTCTCTCTCTCTCTCTCTCTCTCACACACACACACACACACACTTCTACCCTTACCCCAATTTAAAGCCTAATTCTGAATATACCTTTGTGGGAACCTCTTCCTAGAACCTCTGTCTTTTTTTAACATTGTTAATGTCACATATAAGTAAATGCACATGGAAAATACTGAAACTGCTTACTACTGTCAGACGAGATAAATCAGCCATTCAAAATGCATATTTACAAACAGGTTTATTTGAATTATTAAGGGCTTACTAATTTTAGGACAGTAAATCTGCAAAAATACACAAAAAATACAAGTTAAGTGGAAGATGTGGAAAGGAATAGAAGCTAGGGTATTAGGTCTTCTACATGCAGCCTAGTGTGTTTGTAGTGAAAAAGGGAAGGATGAAGGAAGCAGGGTCAGGTTTGAGACTTTGATCAGCTCCACCAATGTGGCTAAGAGCACAGGCCACTCTTCTGCTCAAAGTCAGCCATCTCCTGCCTTCGTTTGGTGCACAGAATAAAACTAAAATCCACACCATGGCACACAAGACCCTCCATGCTCTGGCTCTTTACTTACCATTTAAAGTACTGCTAATTCTACATCAGCTATGATGGTCTCTCACGTTTCCTTGATCAGGTCAAGTTTGTTCTGCCAGAGGTATTTCATGTCTGTTCTAATCTGTACCTGGAGTTCTCTTTCTCATCTACTCATGGTGAGGCCTTTGATTTCCTTCAAGTTGTTGTCCAATATCACCTTGCCAGGTAAGCCTTTCCTGGTCATCCCAATTAAACCAGCACTCACCCTTCCCCTTCAGTTTTGTCAATTGGAATGAATTACTTTTCCGCATAACATTTGTTCCATAATTTGAGCATCATATTGTACATATTTTTTCTTATTTACTTGTTGTCTTTGTGATTATAATGCAAGTTGTACAAGGGATAACTTGTTTTGTTTCTACTTTCTTCATTCATTAACTCATTTATTTTTGTAACGCTGCACAAAAATAAGATTGTTTCTCTTTCCATTTCAATTTAATTGCTCATAAGGTAGAGAGAAGATATCAAAGTGTATTTGAAAC
>PVKS010020543.1:0-36646 GCA_004027875.1 Aplodontia rufa | reverse complement strand
GATGCCCCTCACTCAGTTTAAAGGCTTGCCCTCGATATCAAATTTGGACCTACACTCTTTCTTCCAGTGATATCCTTTTCTGCATCAAGGGCACGGAGTGGAAGGTGGCTTGTCACCCTTAGGGGTCCCCCCCCATTTGAGGGCAGTCTCTCTTAAAATGTCCCTTTTGACCACACCCAAAGCAAGCTCCCTTGCTAGTGGCGGCAGGTGAACCAATCCTTTGAGCCCCCAGGGCTTTGGTTATCGCTTCTACTATGGCCTGTGTCTGCATTTGAGCCTGTGCTTGAAGCACCAGAGCAAGGGTATGTGACTTATGTGGTTGAGTCCCAATGTCTTGGGAGGCTACAATCCACCTACTCATAGAGGCATCCTTCAGGCCTGCACAGGCTGTGTGATGGTCCCTGTTCAATCCCTCCCATACCAACACCTTAACAAATTGGTGCCTTAATTCTCTGGGGGGAAGTTTTCTCTTGACGCTTTGCTCAACCCTGTCAATGAATTCAGGCAGGGGCTCCCCTGGTTTTTGCCTGACCCCGCAATGGGGGATTCAGTGGGACCCTCCTCTAACTTAGCCCATGCCAATAACCCTGCATGTTGGACTTGGTCTCGATAGGGGTCAGCAATGGTCGCTTGTTGGATCCCTGTGGAGTAAGCGTCCAACGTGCCTGCCAACATGCCATAGGAAATAGGATAACGGGGTTAGCCCTTCTATTGGCCTCTGCTCTGGTACGGCACTCTTCTTTATAGAAGGCACACCACTTAATAAAGAATGCAGATGGGAGTACCGCCTTGGTCACATCCATCCAATCCTTGGGGACACAGGGGTATAGTCCAGTTCCTGAAGTAATGTTTGAGCCCAGGGTGAGTTGGGCCCATCTTCCGCCACTGCCTTTTTTAGTTCCTTTAGATTCCTTCCCTCCCAGGGGTACCATTGGAGGGGCCTATTACATCCTGGAGCTAAGTTAACCAGGAAGGCTTAGGGTTGGGACCCTGAACCCTTGGAGGAAGAGAAGTGAGCCTCCGCATATATAGGCTCAGAGGGTTGTGCTAAGGGCTCATTGGGATCCTGGTCTTGTAATTCCCTTCTCAAGGGGGTATAAGGAGACTCCTGATTCTGATAGGACCCTCCAGAGCCCCCATCGGGCACCCCCAAACTGGGGGCATGGGGGGGGGCGAGGGCTCAGTACCTAGGTCTCTGCCATGAGGAGAAGTAACTTTCACTTTTGTTTTGATCTCTACTGTTTGCACTTGTGCTGGTCATGGGTCCCCCTCTTCCTCAAATGTACCCCAACTACCCCATTGCGTCCTCCCTTCAGGGTTGGGATCCACCTTTTGGGACACTTCATGTGAAGTTTCCCCATCCTTGTGCTTGTGAGTCCCCGCGGGTGGGGGAGCGGGGATTGTTGGGGTGGAAGGAAGTCTTTAACACTGATAATGTAGGGTAGAAACCCAGGTGGGGGGCAATGCCAAATTGCTTTTCCCTCTCCAGAGCGATCTGTTCCACCCTCGCCCAGGTAGTCCAAGAAAACAAATTGGAGGGTGGAACCCAGGGAACAACTTCTGTAATGTGTTCCCAGGTCCTTTTGGTGAGCACTGATTTCGAGCCCCCTAGAACTCAACATGAGGTGCAAGGCCTTAAGGGCCGGCTCATCTTTTAAAGAGGTTGCGTTACCTATCTTAGGGTCTCACTCACCCTGGAAGACCGCTTAGCCCGCTCACGCTTCGGGTCTCTGTTCGGGTGCCAGGTGTTCGGTTGATGTACTCAGCCCCTCACTAGCAGGGAAATAGGGACCCCGTCTGCAGCGGGAAAGGTGAGTGTTCTGCGGTGCCGGTTCCCCAGCCTTCCCCGAAGACAATCAGACACCGTAGGGAGTCAGGTCAAGCAGGAACTCGTTTATTAGCAGTCACACTCAAGCTTATATAGAAACTCTTGCAAAGAGGAAGTGCGTGAAGCCTATAACAGTAAAGGTCAACTTGCTTTTATGTTTTTTTATGGAACCAAAAGGCCTGTCAATCTGGTGGTGTTCTTTGATTGGCTTAGGTCTTCTCGTGCTCACAGGGTTGGCCCGCCCTCCCCTGGGTTCCTCAGCGCCATCCTTGTTGCGCCCTATGTATTTAACTTCTAAAAATGAATAAAATAGTATTTTCTAGGCCAGGTTCTTACTTTAGTGTTGGGGCAGTAAACAAAATGTTCAGGAGAAAATCACTGCCTTCTATTTTGGCAATAAAACTCATATATATGGGCTGGAGCAGTGGCTCAGAGGTAGTGTGCTTGCCTGGCACGTGCAAGGATCTGGGTTTAAACCCCAGCACCACACATACAACTAAGTGTTAGAAGAACTAAGACCACATGAATAAATAAATAAAATTGATCCTCTCTTTAAAAAAAAAACTCATTTAAACAATAATATATAACTAGCAATAAAAATTCCATGATCCGTTGAGTGCTAAAGACAGTAAAAATTTGCTTGGATTCATAATAACATTAAAATTTGGCTAGATGTCTATACAAGGCAAAATGATTAGAAGTTAAATATATATATTTCATTTAACTTCCAATCAAAGATATATATATATATAGCTTTTTCTTTTTAAAAATGTTTCAATATCATGATGAAACCATTTTAACTACTATGAAAGTAGTTGCTAAGGATTCAACTCCTTTATACCACTTTTTTCCTCCTCTGCTCCGTGTTTGATGTTCACATTACTCCTTTCTATCCTTCTCTAACTGCCATTTTACTTTTAATCAAAAATCTTAAACTTTGGTTTAAAATTTCTTCGTGGTATTGGGGGATAACTCTTCTTATTCCTTAAACTTCCTGGTTCAGAAACCAAAGTCTCAAGCTAAGATTTTAAGGGACATGGTTGGAAAATATTTAAATGGTCCTTTTCACAGAGGGGCTGTAAACATTGCCAGCTTCTCTCCTTCACCTTAGTAGAGCTGATTTGTGAAGGGTTTCTACAGCTTAAATTAACTACTTCATTTAATTACATGATTGATAAGATGATGAACTATTACTTCAGATACAAGTAGAAAAGGGGAACACTTTCTATTAAAGTTTAATAATGCTGGGCTGGAGCGGTGGCTCAGCGGTTTCAGCGCTTGCCTGGCAAGCATGAGGACCCAGGTTCAAACCCCAGCACCACGTACACAACTGAGTGTTGAAGCAACTAAGGCCATGTGAAAAACTAAATAAAGTTGTTTCTCTCTTTCTCTGTCTCTCACTGTCCCTCTCTCTTTAAAAAAAAGAAAGTTTAATAATGCTAAGATGCCACCTATTGTAAACCCAATTTCAGAGATATTAAAATGTTTTAAAAATGCTTTTAGAATCAATGAAATATAGTTTCTCAGAATTTACTCACTGTAATTAAAAATAAATGAAACCCTCAGTTGAAATGTCTTAAGAAATCCAACTGAGAATATTTAAAGAAAAAATGGAATATCTTCAAAATAATAAAACATAATCTTCAATTTCTTAAGACACAGAACAGTGCTTGGCCAAGACACAAGAACATATTTTAAACAGAATTCTAAAAAAGCAGATTGCTTGTTGGATAAATTTATGAGTGAATAATTTTTATCCTAGTTCTGGACTTTTAAAGTTTTCATTTGGAGAATGTCTGGTACAAGAAGAAAATTGCTTATGAAACCATATCCTTTGACATCATTTTAAAGCCAAATAATTTGTATAAGTTATAGAGCTACAAAAGCACAGTTCTTAAAGAAAAGTTTATCAAAAATAGATACTGTCTCTCACTCACATTTTTTAAAATATCCATGAGCCTCAAATAAACTTTTCCTCCTTTAAAGTGTTCTTGTTGGAAATTTTGATCCCAGTGGCAAAAAAGCTAACTAAAGCAGAAATTGGTATCAAGAAGTTGGATCATTGCTGTGACTAATCTCATCAGGTAGTTCAGAAGTCTTTGGAGCTGGTTTGTGGGAGGAATTTTGAAAAGTTTAGAGATGAAATCTGGAAAGGCTTTAGAATGTTGTAAGTAGAGCTTAATGGGTAATCCTGGTGGGAGCTCAGAAGACCAAAATGGTGGTAGAAATGCAGGCTGTACTCATGAGGTTTTGGAGGAAAATGAGTATTCTATTGGGAATTGGACTAGGAGTCATTCATTTTATATTCTGGCAAAGAATTTGGCTACTTTTTGCCCATGTCCTGAGACTTTAAGTAAGGCTGAATTTAAAAGTGATGAATTAATTAATCTGGTGGAGAAAATTTCAAGGCAGCATAGCATTCAGTCAGTGATGTGGATATGGCTGGCAGCTTTTAGCTAGATTTACTATGAGAAACAGGAGAAGAAAGCAGAACTACATGATTTTAAAAACTTAAAGTTTGACCAGAAAAGTGTTTCTAAAGCTGAGAACAGGAAGATGTGAATGTTGAAGAGATTATAGCTCTTAAAGAGATGCTAAGTACTCTGCAGATATAGTAGGAAAGATACCTTGAGCGCAAGACAGGACTTTGCAAGACCACACCCACTATAGGCTCCAGGGTACAGAAAAAATGTTCTTTTCAGAACAGATCATAGAAGTGCCCTGTTCTCATGGAAGGTGAGGGCTAAAAAGTTGTTTCACCATGCTAAAGCATACAGGTACTCAGAAGCCACTACAGCTGAGATTCCAGGGGCCTGGGTATTGCTGGCAGCAGATCTTGGCATCATCAACATGATGCTGGTTCTGCATAAATACAAGATGCTAAAGCTAAGGGTCATGCAGGCTTCTATTAAGATTTCAAAGGAAGACCTGTGAGGCCAGGCAACCTGTAGCAGATATGCAATCCCAATGGGCTGCCCCTGAAAGAGCAATGCACGATGCTGTGCAAGTGAAACTGAAACTGGAATTGAGATGTGCCAGTAATGTGGACAGTCTGGTGAGAAAAGCCTATGGTTGTGGGAAAAGCCAGGCTAAAAGAGAGCCCTTGTGGACTGTAATTGGCAGAATCAAAGGATGGAGCTCCCAAGCCCTTTAGAAATAACTTCTCTGCACCTTTTGTCCTAGATATTGTATACAGATAAAGCGGATCTATATCTTGGGTTTTGGTCTTGCTTTGCCCCATCCCTTCTTCCTATGCCTCTATCCCTCCCTTTTGGAATGGGAAGGTTTACTTTGTACCACTGTATATTAGACATATATAACTTACTCTTTATTTTTGCAGGGACTCACAGCCAAGAGTTTGGCTTGAGTTTCAAAACAGACTT
Source organism: Aplodontia rufa (assembly GCA_004027875.1). Lineage (NCBI taxonomy): Eukaryota > Metazoa > Chordata > Mammalia > Rodentia > Aplodontiidae > Aplodontia > Aplodontia rufa. Next base: position 31,435 of record PVKS010020543.1, on the reverse strand, counting down.
TGGAATTGTAATGGACTTTTGGCCAATGCTGGAACTGTTAAGACTATGGAATTCATGGAAATGAATTAAATGTGTATTTTGCACTGTAAGATGGACTTGAGTTTTGGTGGGTCAGGGGTGGGATCTTACAGTTTGGATATGCAGAGTCCCCCAAAAGTTTCTGTTAATGTAGGAATATTCAGAAGTGAACTGATTGGATTATGACATGTGACCTAATCAATCCATGACAGTTTGAATGACTGGGTAACTGTAGGCATGTGGGTCACTAAGGGCATGTCCTGGAAGGGTACATCTTCCTTGTGACCCCATCCCTTCTCTCATTTTCTGCTTCCTAACCCCACCATGAGCTGAGCAACTTTTCTATGCTGTATCCTTCCCCCAGATATGGTGACTCACCTTGGGTCCAGAGCAATGGAGACAGTCATCTATGGAGTGACCTCTGAAACAATGAGCCTCAAATAAATAAACTTCTCCTCAAAGCTGTTCCTTCCCCCCACCCCACCCCTGTACTGGGGATTGAACCTAGGGGTACTCACTGAGCCACATCCCCAGTACTTTTATTTATTTTATTTTATTGAGACAGGTATCATTAAGTTGCTAAGGGCCTTGCTAAATTGCTTAGGCTGGCTTTGAACTTGCAATCCTCCTGCCTCAGGCTCCTAAGCTACTGGGATTATAGGTATGTACCACCACACCAGCTCTAAGTTGTTCTTGTTGGGTATTTTGGTTATAGTAATAAAAAAGCTAACTAAAACATCCCTAATATTATGGTATTATGAAGTAGAATATTTGGGAAGTGATAGATGCTCTTAAAAAACTGGCCTGAGACCCCTCAGCCTTTCTACCATGTGAGAACACAGCAATAGGATGCCATCTATGAACCTTGTAGGATTTTGCATCTGGTTACCATCTCTCCTGCCCTCATCTAACATGTCATCAGAGAATGTTAAGTTACAGTAACTAACATAAGCAATGGTTTCCTGGGGGCTGGTGGTAGTGGTAGGAATTTTAGAAAAATCTGGGAAAGATTTTGAAGATAATGTGTATGTTCTAAATTTTGATTTTGCTAGTCTTTATATTAATACATACATTTGTGCAATTCATCAACCTATATATACACAATGAGTGCATTCTATTCTATGAAATTATACCTCAATAAAATTGATTTTAATAACTCATAAAAATTATTAATAAGAAAGTGACATAATAATGAGTATGTATTATCTTCACCAAACCTCATCAATGATGGTGAAAGTCAGAAAGAAGATGACTACTGTTACTAATTTTATTGGATACCATATTGGAGTCAATAAAATAAGAAAAAGAATCATGCTATAATCAATTTCTTTAAGCAAAAAGAACAGCCATTATTCACAGCAATGTAATTGTTACATAGAAAAAATAAGAAATTATTAGAACATGCAATAATATTCTGTAAAAATAGTACACGAGAATCAATACTACTCCTTTTTACCTGAAATAATCAATGATTAATCAGAATATTTCATGATAATGGTGATGATGATGTTAATAATAGTGATGATATCACAGCAACAAAACCCTATAAGGGACTTGAAAATAAATGTAATAAAGTATATAAATAAACATTAATGGAAAACCATACATCTTTATTGAAAAATCTTAGAGACCCTAAACAAATGGAGAAATATCTTTAAAATGCAATATTATGCAATAATTCTCTCCAAACTCAAAGAAATTTCATCAAAACCTCAGCAAAGTATGTCACAAAATTTGATAAAGTGATCCTGAAATTTATACAAATGAGAAGAAAAGTTCATTTCAGGACTAATTACAAGGCAATTGAAATTCAAATAGAAGAGTAGAATTAAAAGCCCAGAAAAAGATTTAGGACATAGGAGCACCTGGAATATGCCAAAAATACATTAAAAATGAAAGGAAAAATAATGAATTAGTCAATAAATTGTTCTGGAATGATTGGCTCTCCATGTAAAAAGAATATGTAAAATTAGATTCTGTTTACGTGGAACCACACACACACACACACACACACGCACGCATGCACACCACTCCAGATGGATTAATGAATTAATGATTTAAATGCAAAAAAAGCAAAATTGTAAAACTTTAAAAAGAAAGTTTAAGGAGATGTCTATGGCATTGAATGTGGGGAAGACTGGCTTAAGCTGTATGAATGCTGAAGAAAAAAGTACTGATGATTACAGCACAACTACATTTTCTCTATCACAGAAGACACCACAAGAAAAAGTTTGTCTGGAACAGAGCATGAGAGTCTCTGTGAAAATATGAAAGGGAGCAAACCATATTTTCTGCCAAATTTTTATGTCCTTTCCAGACACTCTTCTGAATTTCATGTAGAATATTGGTAGAAGAAAATTATGTGAATCATTTCAATCAAAATGTATTTAATTTTCCTACTCATTTAGTGATTGGGATGTAACTTGTCCCTTCTCTGACTTTCCTTTCCCTCATCTCTTACCTGCTACCTTCTTTCTTCCCAGTCCACATGATTTCCTTCCCCCTACTTTAGTTTTCCCTGTCTGGTCCACAGCTAAAATGAGATGTTCTGTTTTGTCAAACAACATTTAGCCTCAGTGAAGGGAGTTATGACCCGGAATTTTCACACTAAATGGTTTTTCTGAATAGACTTGGAAAATAATCTTACCTCTGTCTCTTCCCTGCAGAGAGAGATCAACGTTTTCCTGGGTCATATTAGAAGGGGTTTTTCAGAAAATCGATTTTTTGTATTTACTGCCAAATATCACCGCTATTACTTGAAGTCTTTCTCCAAGTTTAGATATACCATGACCCCCAGTGGAAGATAATGCTGTGTAAGCAAGCCCTTCTGGGCATCAGTGTTTATATGTTCTTTGTACTCTGGAATGAGGATCAGAATTATTCAAATAACTTTAAAGTTCTCCCCAAAGAAACCTGATATCACAAAGCAAACAAAACTTTCGGTTATGGATTATGAATTTCCTCTTGTTTCTTTTTTTTCCCTCTTGTTTCTTAACCTACCTTATACAACTATACAAAAGAGACCAGTTCCTACACAGTGGAAGAAACAGAAAACTTTCACTTTACTTCTGATCACAAACTTCCTTATGTATGAGAAATGATGAATTGTGCCATTTTGGGGGTAAGGAAATAATTGAGGATCTAAACTGATCAAATGACTCCATGATATAATCAGCCTTCTTAGGAAAACATTTATCATAGACTTACACATTGGCATATTCAAATACGTATTTTAAAAAGAGTGCATGCTCATACTTGAATTTCTGATAAAGTAGATCATTAGACCATCCACACTCTACCAATTCCCAGCAGCCTTTTACAGATCCATTCTGTGTTTCAGATCTTTGTCTGTACAATGGAGATACTAGTAGCTACTTGATGGGTTTGTTAAAAAGATTAAATGAGCTAACATATTTAAATGCTTAGAATGAGAGCTAGCAAACAGGAAATACCCTTCAAATCTTAGCTAACAGCCAATGAGGGTTAATGTTTGCAGAAGTTGTAACAGCAGTAGGAGGAGCAGGAGGAGGAGTCTACTCTCTTCCAGTTCCTGTACCCTTTACCTTTCAAAGTCTGAGACAGGAACAAGATAGTAGTCAGTAAGAGAAGCGAGACTCACCTTGACCAGGCAGATTCTAAGTTAAGGTGAAATGCCTGTGTGTTCCACATGACTCTGGAACAAGGCAGGAGTTCCCAGCTATAAAGAAGCAGAGCTCTTACTTGGATCTGCCTAAGCACAACCTCTTCCACTCAGAGAAGAAGCAAATCTCAGGAACACTTGGGCAAACTTTCCTTCTGGTGCGGGATTTTTAGAATGAAAGCATGTGGTTATATTTTATATGTGATATACAAAACTTTAAAAAATAGTTACAAGAACAAACACATTTTTAAAATCAATGTGCTATAAATAACCAAACTGCACCCCTAACCAACTGTACAACTGAATATGTTGTAGCTACAGTTGATACATATTTTGAGTATTAAATGATAAATTTAATCATACACATGTAAATAATTCAGAATAGTAATAAAACAGTATAGGGTTACCCAAAGGGCTGCTTTACTATTAATTTCTACCAAAATAATAGTATACTTTTATTTTCAATTTCCATGTTTAAACTAACAATAAATAGTGTGACAAAGAAAACAGTCATAGGAGTTAAATCTCCATAGTCTTTCTTAGGTCTCCCTGACTTCAATAAAATACTAAGAAAATGGAACCAAAAACTTTCAGGACCCATTGGTAGAGCATGCAAAATGAATGCATCTTCTCTAGCCACAGTTGTATAACAAGGCCTTCATTAATCCACTGGGCTAATACACTTCCCTGGGAAGGTTTTAAACATATCATTAATACTCCAACATTTGGGGATCTATTCTTTTTTTTTATTGGCTCTTTCTTAGGTATACATGATAGTAGTAGCATAATTATAAAAGCATAGAGTTTAACTTATTCTAATTCAGTCCCCACTTTCTTCCCTTTCCCTCCCCTCCTTCCACCCCCTGTTCTTTTCTGATATACATGGCAATAGAACATACTTTGACATAATTATAAAAGCTTGGAGCATACCTTGTTTTAACTCAGCACTCGATATTTCTGCTTCCCCACCTTACTCCTACTCCCCGTTCTTTTTTAGATATACTTGACAATAGGATAAACATTGACATTTTTATAAAAGTATGCAGTATGACTTATTCAAATTCAGTCCCCAGTATTTACCCTCCCCCTTCTCTTCCCTCTACTCTACTAATCTTTCTGTTATTTACTAAAACTTTTTTTTTAATTTAATGACTTGTTGATGAGATTCACTATGATACGTTCATATATAAAACACAGGAAAGTTACGTCTGAGTCATTCCACAAATTTTTCCCTATCTCATTCCTGCTTCCTTGGTTTCATTCCCTTTATCTATTCCTATGCTCTTTTCCTTATTTTGGGTTAGCTTCAACATATCAGTAAGAAAATTTGACCTTTGACTTTTTGAGACTGACTTATTTCACTTAGTGTGACAGTATTGAGTTACATTCATTTGCCAGTGAATGCCTTAAAATTATTCTTCCTTGTGGCTGAGTAACACTTCAATGTGTGTATATTACATGTTTTCTTTATCCATTCATCAGCTGAAGGGCACCTTGGTTGTTTCCATAGCTTAGTCATTGAGAATTGAGCTCATATAAACATTGATGTGGCTGCGTCACTCTAGGATGCTGATTTTAGGTCCTTTGCATATACACCAAGGAGTAGTATAGCTGGGTCAAATGGTGGATCCATTCATAGTAGGAATCTCCATACTGTTTTGAGAGTGTTTGTATCAATTTGTAGTCCCATTAACAATGTATAAGTACCCTTTTCTTGGGGATCTATTCTTCAGTAGTCACATCACTAAACCAAGGTTGCTCGCACTATTCCTGTCACCAAAGACCAGGATGCTGCTCTAATGAAGCCATTTCAGTGGGAATCCTACTACCAGATTGAAGGTTTTTGAGATGATTTAAAACTAGAGAACAGCTGCATTTAGTGCTGCCCACTGCACAGTTCCGTGGATCTCGGTGATGGCCAGTTTCACACACAGACACCTCCCTGTTATTACCACACCCCTCCAATGGGCTGTCACCCTGCACCTTCAGCCCTGTCACTCAAAGCATTCCATACTCAAGTCTTTCCAAACTTCCTCATTTTTGCTGTGATTTCATTCACTCAACCTTCTTGTTTTTTCAGTTCCCCACTGACCTTTCTCCTGGGGATGATGTGGCTTCCTCCTGTGGTAGACAAATTTCTTCATTAGCCCCTGACAGTACTCACTGACATTGAACCTGACTGTGAGTTTCTGTGCCTTAGTTGTGTTCCCCTACCCTTCTCCACAGACTGAAGTGCTAGTTAGCCTCCTTGACACCAACTGTGAAACCTTCTCTGATCCTCCATAGTCAGAATAAGACTCTCTGCTGTTGACATGTAGCCTTTCATTTGTTACATTATTATAATGCAATCCCCTAGAGGAGGTATGGACTTCATGTTAGTCATGTTTTTATAGCTGCTTTAAAGGCAAACATTGCTTTCCATCCTCAATAAATATTTCTTGGGTGCAACTGAATGATTTCCATGAAAGTTATATTATTGGCAAGTTTTATATTTTTCTTCTCTGGATTAAAATACTCAGAAGCAATATAAAATATCCCAAAATTCATGGGCTTCAGTGTTTTTCAGTGCTTCCTCACTCACTAGTTTATGACTTTGTTACTTTATCTGGTTTGTGACTTGGATTCCTGTAATGCAGATTTCACCCCACCACACACACACACACACACACGCACACGCACACATTGTTAAGACAAACACACACACACACACTGTTATCAGTTTGGATTTAAGTTTCTGAATAGAATGGTTGAAAGAAGACAACTTGTCAACAAACAACTTTATTTTATGGTGACTTCTTCATAGTGTTTACTAAAGAAAAAAACAAAAACAAAACAAAATAAAAAACGAAAAGAAAAACAGAAAGGAAAACCAAGAAAGTTTGTTGTGTGAGTGAAAGATGATAACAAGCAAAGTTAGAGCCCAGAATTCCTGGAAATCAGAGTGTAACACACAGCTGGGTCATTTGTTCTTTTCTTGAATGCTGAGAAACCAAATTGAATTCTTCCTCTGCTAATCTGTCCTTTGCTGCAATGAGATAGAAGTGAATAAGCTATTTTGAATGTATGAATCAAGAGGGTGTTTTTCCTAAAACATTCAGGCAAATACTGGGGTTGTCCCAGGTTCCAGGTTCTTATAAGCAGGAATGAAGAACCTTGGACCAACATCTGTGGCTAGGACAGGCTATGCACGAAGCCACATTCAAACAGTAGCCCAGTAGCGTTAAGCACTTCTATTGCTGACAGAGTTACCCCCAGTGAAATTCTGATATATACCCAAGGGTAAAGTGAATCAGCGCTTTCAGATGCTTGTCTTGGGGTTAAGCAAAAAGTTGGAACTCTAAAGAAAAAAAATAACAAGTTTTTGCTTTTTGCCTCACAGTAATAACAAGGAGCAGGAGAAAAGGGAGCTTTGTTGAGTGCTTGCTATGACCTTAAGCCACACTAAGAAATTTGTCCAAGGTCATGGAGTTACTGTGGCCTTAGTGAAGTTGAGATTCAAACCAGGGTCTAATGAACCCCCAGCTCCTGGGTACACTTCACCGCTATTCATTCATGTGTTAAATAATTTTGGTTGGGACTCTATTCATTGTATGTTAATAACCATTCTGAGACTGAGCATAATAGCTAAATGATGGCTAAAATTGAAAAAAAAAAATCTCTACCTTCATGGAGCTTATATTTAAATAATGAAAAAAAAAATGAATGGGTTAAAAAAATACAATGTCAAATGATGAGAATGCCCTGGAGGAGAGTAGAACCAAGAAGGGAGATGGGAGGTGTGGGGTAGATTTTGCCATTTTAATTGGCGTAATTAGAGAATACCAAACCCACAAGATAAAAGTTAAACAAAGGACTAAAGGACAAAGGAGGGGGTTATGGGAATCTAAAAGGTAAGTTTTCCAAGCAGTGGAAGCAGAAGGTGCAAAGGCCTTGAGGTGGGAATATTTTTTTAATTTGTTTTAATCTGTATGAGAACAACAGGGAAACTGTAGTAACCAGAGAAGATTTAGTGGTGGAAGAATGGATGTCCACACCAAATCAGGATGCAATTGCAAAGGCAAGAACATGGATGTGGTGTTGTCAGAAACATTGTATGAGATGCATATGAGATCTGGGAAATAATTCATAAGGGAAGTAACTGCACAAAGGATATCCAAAATTTACTTTGAAGGCAGTGAGCTGAAAATAGTAAGAAATGATAGTCTATACCTGTATTATTCATTTAACATAATTTTCTCCTAAAAAATTTCATATCAAGTATATATTTCAATTTTAAAGTCCAATTAAATAAAGGAATGAATATTCATATCTCTTTATAAGTGCATGTACAAGAATATTTATTGCTTCATTGTTTATAATGACAATTATGTGCTTTAAAAATGGAATGTCCACACAAAGAAACATACAGAAAAGGAAAATTAGATCTGCATATTAACTTTTTTTTTTTAATTTAAGAGAGAAGGGACAGTGAGAGAGACCGAGAAAGGGTTTTTCACATGGCCTTAGTTGCTCCAACACTTAGTTGTGTATGTGGTGCTGGGGTTTGAACACAGGTCCTCGTGCTTGCCAGGCAAGCCCTGAAACTGCTGAGCCAACACTCCAGCCCCTAGATCTGCATATTAACTTTTGATGAGGTCTGTGATCCAAGACTCAAAATACTGTAGTGTGAAGTTTATCTTACGGATGTAGTTGAATAATGTACCACTTTATTTATCAATGTACAAAGTTCCTCAAAAGAGGTGTACATAAATAATATTGAAATCAATGGAAACTTTTATAATTACGGAATTGGATTAAAATATGGAGCATTCAAACACTATTCAACAGTCAATTAAAATCATTGCATAGATACATATTTAGCATGAAAAATGCATGCAATATATGTTTTAAATTAATTAAAAAGTGGCTTAAATATCTTACATACAGAATGATTCCATTGTTGTGAAACATTCTAGAAGTAAGCCCTATGAAAAGAGAAGAAAGGATTTTTCTAGGACTTGGCACCCATGCTGTAAATATCTATTGAGTGTTGAAAAAGGAATAGAAGCATTTATCCACACACAAAAAGACCAAACCGGAAGTACCTGTCCCAATATATCAACAGAATGGCTTTTATTGTTTTTAATATCTGTATTTCCTAGGCTTTAAAACTAGCATATTGGATAATAAAAACATAGCACAGTGTTTATTAAAGGATAAGGCTTTAGAAAATATCCATTATCAGGAATACCTGTAATTCGTCATTACCCAGCTCAGGACTCAAAGAGAACTGTGGGTGCACTCACTCAGCAGGACCATCAGCTTTTGTGCTGTAAAAATGGCAGCTTTTGCAAGTGGCTGATAAGGAGAGACTGAACAAATTAAACTTAAAAACAAAGCAGAGTTGCTAAGCCTCAAGAGTTTTCAAGGGTGCTCTTGGCTCCTAGAAGGAGCACAGGGAGACGGCCGACCGTCCTCATTTGGGAATTTGACATGACCTGATACTCTTGATTTGTTTTTAGATGCTGTGCTTGCAAATTGGACAGCGGTCCTTTGTGCACTACGCCTTCCCCAGGCACGGGTGTGATTTGCACATGATTTAGTCAATTATGCACTTTCTATTGAAAAATGATGCCTTTATTAAAACAGCGAAAACCAAGTGTGTACTCATCAGAATGCTCTACCAGGAATAAAGCAAAGACAGCATTTCCACTGGGGCCAGAAAGAAAGAACAGTTGGATCCAGGCCAAGTTTAGTTAACATGTTTTGTTTTTTTCCCCCAGAAGGTTAAAAAAAATAAAAGTTGAGGACATTCACCTTCAACAATCTATAGGGATGTCATTTCTTAAATTTCAGGCATGTAAGAAATTTTAGAGGGTGTTTGCTGGTCTTCTATAACTACCACAACCCAAAGGGCTGTGAACAAAATAAATATACACTCTGCCTTCTGGGGCTGTTTTTTCATATTTTTTACTCTGCTTTTTAAATATGCACATTTAATTTATATTGTCAAATCAGTATATTTTATCATTTTTATTCTAATATTTTCTTTTAGCTAAATTACTTTTTATTCTTTTTAATTTTATATGATATATAAATATCACATTTTTAAAATTTTTTGCATGCATTTCCTATTATTATTTTGCTATTTTCTGTAATCTTTTAGTTTTCATTGCCTTACCTGTTGAATTATATTTTTTCTCTATTTACTATTATTTTATTTTTAAAAATAATTGTTTCTTATTGCAGCATCTTGCAAAATATTTTCTTAGATAATTTCATCCTATAAAAATGTCATCACAGCATCCCATTTTATGAACAAGATGTGCAGTCACATTTTCTTTAAATGTGCTAACTATGATCCTGGGAAGCTTCCTGAATATATGAACTTCCAGAAGTTCGTCCCCAACCCTTACCCCACTCCTTGGTGCATTCATTTAGGGTGTTCCATTTTAAATATGGCTGAGGTTCCAATTTATAATGTTTGAATACACAGTTATTTCACATGAAGGACAAGATTATCATTATCTACAACATCACTAAGAACAACTGTGCACAGAAGGCTTGTTATCTACCAAAAAGCCATTCCCCTGTCCCTGCTTTCAGAGAAGGAGAAGGAGGATGGGGGTGGGAGAAGGAGAAAGGGAGGAAGATGAGGAAGGGAATGGGGAGGGGGAGGAGATGATGATTGGGGCTTCAAAATCAGTTTTTCCTCCATAGTTTCCCAGGGGATAAGGAAACCAACTTTCCGTTAAGTTGAATGTGATCATGTCCACATGGGGTCCCTTAAACTGCTGTAGCCATCACGTGACAATAAGCAGAGATATCCTCAACATGCTGAGGGTAGGAAGAGAAGAGATTGTAAAGTTTCTGGGTTATCACTGCCAATATTTTGGAGCTAAATTTGGAAGCAGTTTTCTTTTGGACTTCTTATGAGAGGATAATAAATATTCTTATTACTCAAGCTGATTTTAGCTTGATGTTTTGTCTTTCATAGCCAAAGGCACACTAACTGGAACAAACTGTCATGGGAAGTCCATGACCAGAGGGGTCGTTCCACTGACCCCACCCTTTTCCACCCTTATGATTACTTAATTTACAGATCTTAATTGCATATCATTAATACTTAATTAAGCTGCCCTAATTCTTCACAACATATTTTAATAACTGAGTCACTGGTAAGAATCACATTTTCATTCCTCACCTCTCACCAAATGTTTGGGCTCCTTATGCAAATTTACCTCCAAATTCCTAACCAATTGTCAAGTTCATCATATCAAATTTTCTTATAGAACACGGAGTTTCTCTTCACTGTACACTTCCTACACAATAATTTTCTTTTTTTGTTTATTTGAAGAGAGAGAGGAAAAGAGAGAAATAATCAATATTTATTTATTTTTTAGAGAGAGACAGCGAGAGAGAGAGAAAGAGAAAGAGGGAGAATCAATTTTATTTAGTTTTTCATGTGGCTTTCGTTGCTCTGACACTTTGATGTGCACATGGTGCTGGGTTTTGATGTGCGCATGGTGCTGGGGTTTGAACCCACGTCCTTGCACATGCCAGGCAAGCTCTGTAGCTGCTAAGCCACCACTCCAGCCCCAATTTTTATTTAGTTTCAGTTGGTTCTGGTTTCTCTAACACCCAGATGTATATGTGGTGCTGGGTTCAACCTCAGGTCCTTGCTCATGCCAGGCAAGCACTCTAACTGCTGAAAATACCGCTCCAACCTGATAATTTTTCTTTTCTTTTCTTTCTTTCTTTTAGGGAGAGATAGACAGTGAGAAACAGAGAAAGAGGGAATCAATTTTGTTTAGTTTTTCATGTGGCTATTGTTGCTCAGACACTTCATTGTGTATGTGGTGCTGGGGTTTGAACACAGTTCTTGAGCACGCCAGGTAAGCACCATAACTGCTGAGCCACCACACTACTCCAGCCCCTGATAATTTTCTTAATGATTAGAAAAGCAAAGTATGGTCATATAAAGAACTAGAAAATACCAAAAGATAAAAATTCCAATGTACCATTCAGAGATGTGTTCAGTTAGCAATTAATATATTTCCTTTGACTCTCATATAATCAAGATCACACTGCATGTACTATTTTGTATCCTGGTTTACTTACTCAATATTATATTGCTTTTCATCTCTTATTACTATTCTTCAAAATCATTGTATTCAGAAAAAATTTTATCACAGGTTGTATCAAAATGTATGTAATCATTCTATTACATAGATAGGAATTATATAATATAGATGTTCTGGAGTCAAAATCCCAGTGTCACTTTTTATTATATGCGTGACCTTGGACAAGTTGCTTAACCTCTTGGAGCTTTGGTTGGTTAATCTCTAAAAGTATGTCTAAAAGGACATACTGATGATGAGACAGTTTTAAGAGAGATAGTAAAATGGCTAGGTAGTCTGGACAGGAAAAAGGGCCCCCTCTAAGAGCTAGCTGGTAGAGAGTGATTAACAGGGCTGCTCAGGGCCTTCAAATGCAAAAAGACCTTGAGGCTCACCTTTGTCCCAACTAAGAGATGGGTGTGGACACAGGTGGGAACTAGGAAGTATTTGCCACCTTTTGTTTTACATAGATTCTAACCAATGGTGTTCTTGACCAGTTTCAATGCCTATTTGGCATAGATTTTAATCAATGACTTTGGTACTAAGTTTCAATGCCTGTTTTACATAGGTTTCAACCAATGATGTAGACGCATTTCTCAATGCCTGCTTTGCATGAATGTTAATTATGCTCACACCCAAATCTATATAACCCCTGGCCTAACCTCCATTAGCCGGTGTCCTGCTTCCAGATACCCCTCTGCCTTGCGGAGTCTGTTCTTCTTCCTAAATAAATCCTACTCCTTTTACTCCTCCTTCCGTGGTGGTCCGTGGATTTTAGTCTTCAAATTCATGAGACAAGAACCCAGAAGATTGGCGCTGAATTCCTGGGATGAATTTCCACCACACCAAGAGCTGCAACACCCAGCTTTTAGCTGGAGAGCTGCTAAAACTTTCGGCTGCAGACACCTGCAGCCAGCCCAAAGTCCCAGTTTTAACTGGGAATGGCTGCAAACACCAGAAGCAGGCTATTTGGCTGCTGGAATCTGTAGTGGCCCAGACTCCATTTGCCAGCAGGAGCAGAGAATCTGGCCTCATCTTAAAAACCCCGCATCAATAACACCTATCTCCTAGGCTTGTTGTAAGAGGTCTTAAAATTAGGATCTTGCACACAGTAATACTCAGTAAAGCTTTATTACTAGTATTGTTGTGAAATTTTAGGTCATTTTCTATCTCAGATATGAATAAAGCATTCATGTCTTCAAACATCCTTGAACATAAATCACTTTTTGCATCTCTTATTAATTTTGGAATCATTTCCTAGAAAGGGAACTGCTGGTTAATGTCCATTTGTTTTTGATAATTTATCATACTTTGATAAAAATAGATGAGCAGGAAATTCAAGCTTCAACAAATAAAAGTGAAAAACATTTTCTGAGCAAATTAAGTGTTTTCCATCCTAGACTTCTGGTCCTGATATTATAGGATAGTTTCACCCATTTCCTCCAAAACTGAGCTTCCTGCCCTTAAATGGAAGTAACGAAGTCCATCCCTAGGTCAAAATTAACATACCAGCAGGTCTACTCAGGGGACCACTCAGATGATCTGCTGGAATGTTGTCTGCTCTTTCAGCTCTGGATTCTCATGTGAGAATCCCTTTTGAAGAGACATGTGATTAAGCAAAACTCTATGCTCTTTCCTTCAAACGGTTATTGAAAACTCATGGGAGCGCCAGAAGTAGTTAGGAGGATCCTTTCTAGAGGGACCCTTTTTGTCACTCCCCAGGTATAATTTTAATGAGCATTTAGGAAGTCTCATCAATCAATCATCAATTTCCTCGGATATACTTTCATTCATCCTAAGTTCTGATCGACAATGTTAGTATATCTTTAGCTGCCTGCTTGCTACTTCAGAGGAAGGCCTTGACCTCTGTCCTGAACTTTCAGCTATTAGTCCTTGAATTCTGAACCCATCCCGGCAGACAATGAGAAAATAAGGCCAGGACGAACACAGCTGTATTTTCCCTACTCAAAAAATCCTTGCACCAGACTCACTTCTCCTATGTAATTCACTGAATCTTTAAGTTGAATATAAACATTATTTTGGATTAAATTGTACAAGTGGTTAAAAAATACTACACTGACACTCCAGCAGTTTGAAGTCTGGCTTCTGTGACAGATTTATATCTTTAAAAATGAATGCTGCTTTGAAGGACCCTCTGTAATTTACATCAACAATATTTGATTTTGCTGCCCCCCTGTGGCTTCCTTGGATCTCAACCACTTTTGCAGCCTTTTGTCCAGCTGCCTGGTCTCAGCCTTTGTCATCTGCTTTCTCTGCCATTTAGCCTCCTCCATCATCTCAGCTGTGGTATCTGTAGGAATTCAGTCCCTCGGTGACTCACTAAGATTCATGGCTCCAGTTTGACCCGAGGGCTGCAGTGTTATCGCCTGCTGGACTCCATCTCCCTTCCAGCGTTTGCGCCCCTTGCTTGTGCGGAAGAGCTGTGCTTCCTCTGTGATGGAAGCTGTAATTCTCAGTAAGGGTGCGTTTAGATAAGTGAATGCTTGTTTAGAAATCCTCTTCTCAGTCCGCGTTTATAATCTGCCCCTTCATCAGCCACATCTACTAGTGAACGGTCACTGTGTGTTTTCCAGGCACTTCTAGGGAACATTTTCCCAGGAGCTTTGCCCCATACTTCTCATTCTTCTTGCCATCCAAATATGCTTCCCCCCCATTCAGAGACCCTTGTGTAGATTTTATCTCTAACATCAGAACGATTTCTAACTCAGAGTCATTTGTTGCCAAAACAAAACATCTGATCCACTTGATGGGAAATTAACATTGCCTGGCACTTTCTCAAGGTTTTGGAAATCATTTTGTCTCCTTTCCCCATGGAAACTTTCTTTTAAAATTAAAATTTAAAAATATTTATGAGAGATGATGCTGAATTTCATTGAAAGATGAAACCAACATTAACAATGGACTAGTAAATGGGGTGATACTGAGATCTAAGGTTAAGAACAGCTACCTTCTCATCGTCTCTTAACCACCCACACCAGCTCTTCCCTAAAATGCAGGTAAACCACCCTGGGAACAGGATATAGGATCTTTCAGTAGGAACCTGTCTATGACTCAAGCACTGAGAAGTGCTACAAGAAGGCAGTACTCTCCACACCTTAGACCAGGACACCCAACCTTCAGTTTGTTTACTCGTCCTTAAAATAGAGATAATAATATGTACTTTGCAGGGCTGTTATGAAAAATATTTTTAGATACTATAAATTGGAAGACAAATATAAACTATTATTATTTATGGTCTCTTTTGGGGGATAAAATTAAAAGAAAAACAGCATCTAATCAGTCAGCCAACAAAGACATTTCTCTAGTGGTTCCCTTAGACAATTTAAACAAGTAGCAGCAAACAACTCATAAGAACAAATAACTTCCTCTATTTACCTATGTTAAACAGAAGGACACTCATAGCATATGCAAATTACAGTTTATTCTATTTATTAAAGCAAACCTCCAAGCACAGAAAGACATTAAGCTGTAATTCACAAAGGAATGAACTTGTATCTTGGGGGAAAATAGAAAAAATCCAAAACTCGTTAGATATTATCACAAGTGACTAGCCAGTCCCTGAGTCCAGCTGGTTTTAAGGTACAAGATTGACTTGGAAAAATCAAACGGTCACCTCCCTATAGAAAACATGACAGACAATGCACAAGCGTCCCGTAGGAATTAACAGACTCCTCCATATGACTGCAGCAGACCACGCACTCAAAAGAGAGGCACTCAACACGGGGCCGCTTGTTTCCTGAGCCTTCGTTCTGCACAACTGCCAGCCTTTACTCTGTTGCTTGGGTCTTAACTGTCATTTTAAGAGTCAGTCCTTAATGGGTTAATATAAACACTGCAGTTATTTTGACACGTTAGTCTATGCCTGAAGATTTTTTAAAAGAAGCAAAGTCCTCTTAAAAACCAAATCCCACATGGAGCTCCAGTTTATAAGAGTTCAGAGGGGAAACTGCTACAGGTGATGTAGGAGTTGAAGAAAAGTGGAGAGTTCTCTTCGATCCTCCTTCATTCCTTCCTCAATCATCTGGCCCTAGAAACTCCAGACCACCTCCAGGGATCCTAAGAGTCTAAGCAACACAAGTTGACAAAATTGGTCTATGCCAAGCTGACCAGTGATTTTTTCTAAATTTAAAATTAGGACAAAACTCTAAAATAACTGAAACATTAGTTAGCAATCAGAAAGACCAGATCAGTCTCTGGAGAGCAGAATCCCTGAGAAGGGGAACAGGGAAACTTTCTGGTAGTGCACTGTATCTGGGTTATATAGGAATAAGCTTTTGTCAAGACCAACCTATACACTTGGGATTCATGATGTCACTGTACATGCCCCCATAAAATAACTGAAGGGTAGAGCCAGTGTGAATCTGGTTAGTCTGCAGATAAAAACCAACTCATATCCACTTAACTAAAAAGATGCCTTGTGGCTTCAGTGTGTGTCATCTAAGAAGATCAATAGCTTGTTTATAGAACACCACTTATTTTGGGCTAAAATTTCAAATTAAGTAACAAGGTCCAATAACATCAGTTCAATGGTTGCAGGATACACCATTGTTTAATAACTAGGCCTAATTTGTCTTTTTTTTTATTAGAAGTATATAGAAATACAGTTGAGGGGGAAACATTATCAAAACTATAGCAATCAATGGATATAATCTTTGCCTAATTTGTCTTTTATAGAAATAGAGAAAGATGTAACTGCCTTTATCAAATGGATTAATACTTTTCACCACAGTGGAGAGAAGTGGCTCTATAGTACGATTGAGATCATTTCCAGACAAATGATTCCATGAAAACAATTGCATTTCAGGCCAAAGTGCAGTATAAATTCTCAAGTGGTACTAAAAGTTAGGAATCTCACTCCAAAACATATAACATTTGGTTCTTACAAATTGTGATGGTTTGGATATGAGCTGTCCCTCCAAAACTCCTGTGTTAATGCAGGAATATTCAGAGATAAAATGACTGGGTTGTGAAAGCTGTGACCTACTGAGTGCTTCCTAACTTGAATGAACTACTGGATGGTGACTATAGGGGGAGGAGTGTGGCAATCCCTGGGGCCTTGTCCTGGAAGAGTTCATTTTCCCGGTGGCCCCTTCTTTGTCTCCTACCTCTTTCTGCTTCCAGGCGGCCATGTCCTCCACCACACCCTTCCACCAGGAGGTGCTGCATCATCTTGGGCCCAGAGCAATGATGTTGGCCACTATGGACTAAATCTCTGAAGCCATGAGCCAAAATAACCTCTCTCCTCTAAGTTGTTCTGGTCAGGTATTTTGGTCATAGCAATGCAAAACCGACCAACACAGAAATCTTCATGAATCTGATGCGAAATCTTTTCTCTTAGATATGTGTGTGCACTTATCCATACACATACACTTCACAAATGTCACATGTACTTTCAGAGGCTGACATCCCCTGAAGCCAATCAATGAATTCCAGACAAAGAATCTGCACTTGAAATCTTTCTTCAGCTTCGGAAAATCTCATTTGAGGATAATCACAATAGTGCTGTAGAATAATCAAAAACTTGTCCAGGGGCAATGATTTGATGCTCCATTCCTTTTTTTATTGTACAGAAATTTATTTGCTCTAAATTGGTTCATGTTTATTAAAAGAATATCTAAGATATACGCAGCATTTTTTGGTTTTTTCAGTACTGGAATACAATGCCATATGACTTACCTCAGGGTTTTTACATAATAGACGTCTATTAAGTGAACTTTTAAACTTCTCTGACCCTTCCAGCAATCTTGGCTTGAATCTCATTTGTGGATAGGAACGCTGAAGCACAGGGATATCCAAGAGTAGTTGGCTGATCAGCACCAGACTGAAAAGACTGAGTCCTTGCTGTGGACTTTTGTCTGTGTTGCCAATCAAATGTTTTTGATGACTGAATAGTGACAACAATAGTAGTGATCATCTTCTTATCAGTTCCAAGCATTAAGCTAAGAATTACTAAAAAATACCCACTCTGAATCATGAATTTGGAACCAGAATTTTAAATATGGGTTTACACTGAATGATAATCTTAATAAATTAACATGAGCATATTCTTCATCATCTGGTGATGGTCTTTAAATGCTACTTTGTTTTCCGTATTTAAGTTTGCATTTATGCCTGCCATTATGTTCACAGTGTGGAAAACTAAAAATTTCATGGTGTCCCACAAAAACGGTTTCCAGTAGTTCAAAGAGAAAAAGGAAATGAGAGAACCGTGTTCACAAGGCACATAGTTGTTGGAGAACTATGCTCAATAAATGCTGGTGTTGACTGAATACTCAGTTTTGAAAATAGTATTTAACTTTTCCTTTCAGAGTACCAGTTTGGCATGAAATATGATATAAAAAATTTGGTTTCCACTTTCAGAAATAAATGGATTAAATTCCCATTGAATACAGATTTGAATTCCCTAAAAATACTAGCATCGATGCAAACTTTATTAATCAAAGTTGGCATGTGAATTTTTCTTGCTGGAAGAATTTTGAAAACGATAAGTCCTAACTAACTTGAGCTATCAACTCCTTGAGGTTTTGGTTTTTTGCCTATTGCTTTTTACTGATGCATAATAATTACACACAATGGTGGGACTTACTATTACATATTCATGCATTTGCACAATATAACAATATAATTTGGCCAATATCACTCCATGATATTTTTTTCTCCCCTCCTCCCTGCTTCTGGTCTCTTTCCTCTACTGATCTCCCTTGGATTTTCATGAAATTTCCCCCACACTTTTTTTTTCTTTTTTCCTCTCTTACTTTTGCATATGAGAGAAAACATATGATCCTTGACCTTCTGAGTTTGATTTATTTTGCTTAACATAATTTTCTTAAATTCCATCCATTTTCCTATAAATGACATAATTTCATTCTTCTCTATGGGTGAATAAAACTCCATAGTGTGTATAAACCTTTTTCTTTATTCACTCATTGATGGATACCTAGGCTGGCTCATCTTTAGGCTATTGTGAATTGTGTTGCTATAAACATGGGTATGCACGTATCACCATAGTATGATGACTTTAATCCTTTAATGTGAATATCCTTGAAGTTTTAAATTGCATTGAGAATAACATGTGTATTTGAGCAATTTTTTCTGAATTACAAGCAGAAGTGAAAATACTTAAATGTATAAAACCTGACATGAAATCTTACCACTTTAAAATTAAATTCAGCATCAATGATTTAATGTCAGCAAGCAATATTATCTATTGTGTTAAATTAGTACTATTAAGTTAAACTGATTTTTTTTCTGTAAAGAGAGAGAGTGTGAGAGAGAAAGAGAGACAATTTTATTTATTTTTTTCATCTGGTTTTCGTTTTTCTGACACTTAGTTGTGTATGTGGTACTGGGGTTTGAACCTATATCCTTGCATATGCCAGGCAAGTGGTCTACTGCTGGCCACCTCTCCAGCCTGTTAACTGTGTTTTTATTCAATTCATATAAATTGAATTTTAATTTAAAATTTGTTATTTAGCAAGACTTGCATGTTAAAAACTTATTTGCAGTTTTAGTTTTATATGTTTTGTAATATTACAATAAAATTTTAAATTATTAGTTAGGAAAGGACGAGAATACCTTCCCTTTGAAGAGGATCCACACATCACTCAAATTTGAGAAAACTGGTACAGGTTAGCATTGATTATTTTATCAGCATCTTGAGACACATTTTTTGCTACCTAATTATCCAATTTCTCAAGCTTATCCACAAAGAGATCATGACGACTTTTGCAATTACCTTGATCATATTCTTTGCCACCCAGAAGCTGCTTTAGTCTGACACAATTCCATTTATCTATTTTCACATTTGTTACCTGTGCTTTTGGTATCACAATCAGGAAATCATCTCCAAGATTGATGTCAAGAAGTTTTTTCTATAAGTTTTCTTGTAATGTTTTTATGGCTTCAGCTCTTAGATTTTAGCGAAGTCTAGTCTATTTTGAATGGATTGCTGTCTGTGGTATGAAATAAGGTTGCAGTTTCGGTCTTCTGCATCCAGTTCCTCAACACCATTTAGTGAGGAGAGTATGCTTTCCCTATTTTGTGTTCTTGGTGCCCATCTCGAAGACCACTTGGCCTAAAATGTGTAGATATATTTCTAGGCTTTCTATTCTGTTCCATTCGTCCATATTTTTTATTTTATGCCAGTACATGCTATTTTGATTGTTGAAGATATAGAATATATTTTGCAATCAAGAAAACCCAGTTTTTTCGTCTTGCTCAAGGTTGCTTTAACCACTAATGGTCTTTTGCATTTCCATTTGAATTTATTTCTATGTTTGGAAAACATTCTTTGAATGTTTGGGACAATTTGTGAAGTCTTCTGGTGCTGGGCTTTTCTTTGTTGGAGGTTTTGATTACTAATTTGATATCCATATTATTTATTGATTTGTTCAGGCTTATATTTCTTCTTGATTCTGTAAGTTTCTAGGAATTTATTAATTTTTTTCTGAATTATCCAATTTGTTGGCATATGATGGTTCATAATTATCCCTTATGATCCCATTTATCTGAGGCACCAATCATATTGTCTCCACTTTAATTTGTGATTTTAATTATTTGATCCTCTTTTATCCTTACTTAATCTAAGGGTTTGCTGTTCATAAAAAAAAAAAACCCACAAGCAAAATTCCCTAAGTCTTAGTTCTATTGATCTATTATTTTTCTGTTCTCCTTTTCATCCATTTCTATTCTATTATTTATTATTTTCTTCATTCTTCTCACCTAGGGCTTAATTTGTCCTCTTTCTCTAGGTTGTTGAAGTACAAATTAAAGTGGTTTATTGACGGCTTTCTTTTTTTAAACGTAGGTATTTAATGCTGTAAACTTTACTCAATACTGTTTTTGCAGCATCTCCTTCATTTTGGAAAGTTATGTTTTTAGTTTTCATTTGTGTGTAGATTTTTATAAGAATTTCCTTTTGATCTCCTCTTTGAAGGAAGTAAAGTCTTTCAAATTTTATCCCATAATTGTTCAAGAATGTTAGTTTCCATATATTCGCAAAATTTCTTGTTTTCTTTGTATTATTGATATTAATTTCATTCCATTTTGGTCGGAAAAGACAATAATTTTGATCTTCTTTAATTTGTTAAGATTGATTTTGTGACCTAGCATATGCTTTATTCTGGAAATGTCATGTGCATTTGGAAAGAATGTATATTCTTTTGCTTTTGGAAAGAAAGCTCTGTATATATCTTTTAGGGCCATATGATTCATAATGTTGTTCAGTTCTGTTTCCTTATTAATTTTCTCTCTGAATGAGCTATCCATTTTAAAGAGTAGGATATTTAAGTCTCCTAGAATTATTGAATTGCTGTCTATTTCTCAGTGCAGACCTTTAAGTTTGCTTTCACACTTAGGGGAAATCAAAGCAGAGGTTGTCCCAGTTTAGAAAACAATCCAGGAAATGCCCAAAAGGCTGCTTCACTGTCTTCTTAGTTAGCAACATCCCTGGGGACAAAGAACACGGACAAGCTCTGAGGACAGATGTTTCAGGAAATGGTCTAATAAGAGTCAAGATTCAAGGAAGCAAATTTGCTATACAAATTTATGAAAATTTTCCCTACACTTGCTGCCCCACTCCCAAATTGGGTAAATACATTTTATCTGTTTAGAGTACTTCCTTTAAACAGTCACACAGCTTGCCAGACTTCACATCAAAGCAAGTCCTAGCTTCTAAATCAGCTAGCTCAACTAACGTTCCAGATCCTGTCATGTTTTTCTAGGATGATTATTTTCTGGATAATCATGCTGCTGATTTTTCCATCTCACCTCTCAGGGTTAATTTGTATCCTCCAATTGCCCAGGTATGGTTTTGGCACCTACCTACTACCTCTATCCTTGCAATGTGTAACAACCACATCTGCTAATGGCCCCACAGATTGACCTGAGGCTGACACCATTACAAGCAGACAGTACTCCTACCTAATAAATCCCAGCCCTGCAAGGATGATTCAGGTGTCAGTTTTGTTCAGCCCACTTCTAGCACTAAGGAAAAAGACAATGTAAAATAATGCTTTTTGATCAATTGTAGAATATTGCTAATGGCACATTGGACCAAACTTTTATAGTTTCTTTCATTTCAAGTTCATACACCCTTATTCTTCAAGTAAAAAGATGGATGCTTAGAATCCATACAAGGAATATCACGCTAGCATGATGAATCTAGAAAGGACACCCTTCAAACATTTTTTTAATATTCTTTCTCTTTTTAGTCAACTTTTTCACTGATGTAACAAATAAAAAATAAATATAAAAAAACTCTGTCAAGAACGACTAAAAGAGGATGAGTTTATTTGAGGGCTCATGGTTTCAGAGGTTTTAGTTCATAAAAGTCAAGGTTCTACTCTTTGGGGCCTGAGGTAAAGCAGAACATCATGACAAAAGAGTGTGGTGGAGGAAAGTGGCTCAGGACATCACCAGGAAGCAGAGAGAGATCTCTGTGCAACAAGGAAAAAAATAAATATCTCAAATGCATACTCCCAGGGACCCCCCCTCATCTGGCCACACCCTACTCATCAACAGTCATCATCCAGTTAATCCCTATCAGGGGATTCATGTGTTGATTAAGTTAAGGCTCTCATAACCCAATCATTTCACCTACAGATTTTCTTGCATTGTCTCACATATGAGCTTTTGGAGGACATCTCATACCCAAACCATGAAGCTTTCACTTTAGAAAGATGATCATTCAGATAAGTACAGCAGCTCTTGCATGATTTAGAACTCCTCAACTGTTGGGTTCACATATGTTACCATATATTTGCAGTTCTCTCAGATATCCAGGGTCATTAACACATTAGCTGTGACTTTGCAGCCCAGGTCCTGGAAGTTGTACTTCTCCCCTTAGCTCCATCACACAATCTCAAATAGCTACCTCCGATTCCTGGTTTTAGTTGATCTTGGCAATCTGGGTTTCATTATTAAAGAAAGATATGATGATAGAGTAGGCTGGTTCCCTCTATCTTGGAATAGAAGCTTTACATATTTGGAAAACATGAGCACAAAAATATTTAGGGATTTGAGAATATAGGTTATTTGCTACTAAGAGAAAAAGCAGGGTATCACAAATGATAACGACTTTATCCTTCTGCATCCAGGAGACTGTGATTAACCAAGTCTATTGCCATTTACCATGGGCTGTGGAATAGCTCACATCTCTAGCATCTCTCATTTATTTTTAGCTTCATGTTTAGTTAGTAACAGTGGAATCTAGGTGCCAACATATTTTTAGCAAACACTGTCCAGATCTGTCAGTGAAATTGACATGTTGAGATATAAATTAGGCAAAGAAAGGAAGAGGGATAGAGTTATCAATGTGGGGATGTCCTTAAGATTGTATAGGCTAGAGTTCAATTTCAACTATGAATTTCAATTTGCATTTTTCTCTTATTTCTGATAGTAGTCATGCCTGAAGAGATGATCCTGGGGAAAAAATTATCTTGGATTATCTTTTTTAATTGCATGGAGGAAAGTTTTATTTTATTTTGTGTCTCTTAACAAAAATTATAACTATTTATTATGTACAACATGATGCTTTGAAATGTGTATATATTATAGAGTGGCTCAATTAAGCTAATTAGGACATGCATTAGCTTGTATATTTATCATTCTTTTGGAAGGAGAACACTTGAAATCTATTCTGAGTTATTTTCAAAATATAATACATTGTTATTAGCTATAGCCACATTGCTGTATAACAGATCTCTTGATATACCTTTGTATCCTTCAATCAAGATCTCCTACTATCCTTGCCAATCTCCTCCAGCTCTTAGTAACCACCATTTGACACTTAAGTGAGATCATGTGCTGCGTATCTTTCTGACTTTTTTTTTTCACTAAACATAATGTCCTGTAGGTTTTTCATGTTTTCACAAAGGACAAGAATTCTTTTTAAAGGCTAAATAGTAATCCAATGTATGTATGTGTGTGTGTGTGTGTGTGTGTGTGTGTGTGTGTGACTTTCTTTGTTTGATCATCTGTTGATGAATACTTAAGTTGATTGCATTTCTTAGCTCTTGTGGGTAAGGTTGCTATCAAATGAGAGTACAGATATCTCTTTGACATACTGATTTCTTTTCCTTTGGTTGTGCACTCAGCAGTGGAACTGCTGGGTCGTTTGGTAGTTCTAATTTTAATTTTTAAGTAAATGTTATACTGTTTTTGTAATGACTGTACTAACTTGCATTTTGATTGACAGTGTATAGGGTTTCCTTTCTCCATGATCTTGCCAACATTTATTTTCCAACTTTTTGATAATACCTATTCTAACAGGTAAAAGGTGATATTTAATTTTGTTTTTGATTTGTATTTTCCTGATCAATAATGATGTTGAACATCTTTGCATGTGCTAATTGATCATTTATACGTCTTCTTTTGAGTAATGCCTATTCAGGCTTTTTGTTCTTTTTAAAATCAGGTTATATTTTTCTGCTATGTAAACTCTGTGAGTTTCTAACATATTTTGAGTATTAACCACTTATGAGATTTATGAGTTGCAAATATTTTCTATTATTCCAGAGTTTGTCTTCCCATTCTGTTGATTATTCTCTTGATTGTGCAGCATTTTCATTTGATGCAATTCCAGTTGGCTATTTTTTATTTTGTTGCCTGTGCTTTTGGTGTCATGTCAAAACAAAAATAAGGAGAGATTCAAGAGAGTGGATTAGAGGAAGTCTGTACTTCCAGTTACTCCATCACTCAGAATTCAAGCAGAGTGAGCATTGCTTCTCAGTGAGATGCTGGGAAGCTACACAGACACTATTGATTCACAGAATAGAGATTCTTCTCTCAATGATACCTAGCCAAAAGACTCCAAGCCTTGCTCCACACACAAGTTAACCACACTTAAACTTCAGCTATACATTAATACAAAGAATAGAAGAGACAAAACCCCAAACTACAGATGAGGCCCCAAATGGGAGGGGGGTAGACTCAGGTCCCACATGTAGACTCCACTCCTACAGAGATCAAACCAAAAGAAAGTCTAAATCTAGATCATTCTGCAACACTTTGGCAACAGAAGACTGCCCTAAAAAGACCCACACATAGGAGTATTTGAGAAATCCATCCTAAGAAATGCATGAAACCCAATACAAGAATACAAGCCATAAAAAAATAAGAATGTGGAAGATATGAAAAAAGTTTAACACAATGACTCCTAAAGTTCATAATTTACCAGCAATTGACTCCAAAGATATTAAAATGGATAAAATATCATATAAAGAATTAAAAAGAATGATTGTAAAAATGATCAATGAATTACAAGAGAACACAAAAACAACTAAATGAAACAAGGAAGCTAATATAGGATATGAATGAGAAATTCAATGAGGAGATAGAAATATTGAAAAAGAACCAAACAATTCTTGGAAATGAAAGTCACAATAAATGAGAGAAAATGTTCAGTTGGAAGTCTCTAATAGTACAGACCATGCTAAAGACAGTCTCAGAGCTGGAATATAAAGTGGTTAGATTTGAATATTGAGACAGTATTAAAGAAAAGAAAATGAGTAACCATAACCAGAATACATAAGAACTCTGGGACAACATTAAAAGGCAAAATTTAAGAATCACTGGAAGTGAAGATGCTGCTGTGAGATGCAGGCTAACGGAACAGACAACCTCTTCAGGGAAATAATAATAGAAAAATTTTCAAACCTTCAAAATGAGATGGACATACTGATATAAAAAGTCTTCAGAACTCCAAATAGACAACGTTAAAAAAGAACCTATCCACAACAAATAATTAAAATGCATGCCATAACAGAATAAAAAGCTTCAAGAGAAAAACATCAGGTCACATTTAGAGGTAATTCAATCAGAAGTAATTTGGATTTCTCAGCACAAACTTTAAAAACCAGCAGGGCTTGGAATGATGTGTCCCAAGTCCTCAAAGAAAGTAACCGTCAACCAAGATTGCCATATTCAGCAGAGCTATCCTTTAGAATTGAAGGAAAAATAAAAACCTTTCAAGACAAGCAGAAACTAAGATAATTCATGACTACTAAGCTGGCACTACATAAAATACTTGCAGAAATACACAGATGAAATAAAAAACAACCTCATAGCTCATAAATGAACATTAAATGAGCAAATGAGAAATAGGGATAAATTAAACTTTAGAAATAAGTCAAATGACAAGAATTAATAAACATTTTTCTATATTAAAATTGAACACAAATTGTCTCAGATCTCTACTTAAAAGACATACGCTGGAAGAGTAGATTAAAAATAAGACACAACTATATGTTGTTTGCAAGATACTCACCTTGCAGGCAAAGCCAGCTACAGGATGAAGGTCAAAGAATGCAAATTTATGAATGATGCAAATGGAGCATGAAAACAAGAAGGGTAGCTACTCTCACATCCAATGAAGTAGACTTCAAGCCAAAATTAATCAGAAGAGACAAAGGTCACTTCATTCTGATAAACAGAACAAACCAACAAGAAGATACAATTTTTATACCCTGAATGTGGGCATACCTAATTACATAAAATAGACACTACTCAAAGACTCAGATGGACCCCTGTATAATGATACTGGGTGATTTCAACAAACCTTTCTTAGTAATAGATAGATCATCCAAACAAAAACTCAGTAAGTACTCTTTGAGGCTAAAAATACTATTAATTAAATGGATTTAACAGACAACAATAGAATATTTTATCCTACAAAAATTGAATACATTTTCTTCTCATAGGCTCATGGAATCTTCTCCAAAGAGATCATGTTAGGCAACAAAGCAACTCTTAGACAATAAAAAAAGATGTAATTCCTTGTATCTTATCAGATAATAATGTAATGAAATTAGAAATCAACACCAAAATAAAAAATAGAACCATACAGAAACTACATGAACACATGGAGATTGAATGATACACTTTTGAATGATGAATAAGTGATAGAAGAAATCAGGGGAGAAATTAAAAATTCTTAGACTCAAATGAGAATAGTTATACAACATACCAGAAACTCTGGGATAGGCCTGTGATTTCTCTGACAGGGGGCTAATATCCAAAATTTACAAAGAGCTCAAAACTTAATATCAAAACACAAAATCCAATGAATGGACTAGAGAGCTAAATAGAAACTTCTCAACAAAGGAAATTGAGCAAGGCAATGAATACATGCAAAAGTGTTCTAAATTACAAGTAATCAGAGAATTACAAATCAAAAACTACATTAAGATTTTACCTCACTCCTGTCAGATTGGCAAAGATGAAGAATATAAATAATAACAGATGCTGGAGGGGTTGTGGGGAGATAGGAACACCAACATACTATTGGTGGAACTGCAGACTGGTCTAGCTGCTCTAGAAAGCAGCGTGGGGACTCCTCAAAAAAATTAGGGATGGATCCACCATATGGACCAGCTATCCCTCTTCTGGATATTTTCCCAGAAGAACTAGAATCAGCACATTAAAGTGACTCAGCAAAATAAGTGTTCATAGAAGCTTAATTTAAAATAGCTAAATTATGGAATCAACCCAGATGGTCTTCACTGGATGAATGGATCCAAAAGCTGTGATATCTATCTATGTATATATATATATATATATATATATGTATACACACACACACACACACACACACACACACACACAATGTAAATATATATATATATATATATATATATACACACACACACACACACACACACACAATGGAATTCTATTTCTAATGTCATTATATTATTATCTGATAAGATGCAAAGAGTTCTATTCAGCTATTAAAAACAACAATATTATGGCATTTGTAGGTAAATGGATGGCAATGGAAGAAATTTTGCAGAGCAAAATTAGACAAAATCAGAGACTCAAGGAACAAATGTATTCCCTCATCTGTGGAGGTTAGAGCAAAATCCAGGCTTGGGTGAAAGGTCAAGCTCATGTACTAGACTCACCAAAGTCAAAGCAACACAAAATGTAGAGGAACCATAGATATGGGGGTGGTGGGAGGTGAAAGAGGCAGGAGGGAGTGGAGAGGGAGGAGGATGATAAGGAGGGAGATCTAGGGGAGGAATCAACAATATAGCTTACTCTTTACTCTCCCAAGAACCCAAATAATACTTATGCCAACATTTAATTCTGGAAAATGCATAATCATATATATATATATATATATATATATATATATATATATATCACACACATTTATATCTGTTATAGGGTAAATATAGAAGAGTCAAGAGTCAAGAGACTGGGATGTGGGTGATGTGGGAGTGATTTGGGATCAAGGGAATATCATATTTTTACTATATATGCATTTATGATTGTACAACAACAAAACTCCTCAATAAAATTTTTTTAAAAAGTGTTTGTACCATGCACAAGAAAGGTAAACATGGGAGGTGATGGGTATGTTAATTAGTTTAATTGTGGTTATCATTTCACAATGTTTGTGTATACCAAATATCACATATATACCTTGAATGGGCACAATTTTTGTTTGTACATATTCAATAAAGCTGAAAAAAAGAGAAAAAAAGAAAAATAAAATTGGAAATCTTCCAAATAAATAGCTTAATGATTCATTTCAAAACCTCAAAAAAGAAGGACAAATCAATACCAAAACCAGTAGAAGAAGAGAAATAATTAAGATCAGAGCCAAAGTCAAAACTGAAAATAGAAAAACAAAACAAAACAAAAGGATCAATGAAATAGAGTTGGTTCTTTGTGAAGGTAAACAAGCTTGATAAACCCTTAGACAAATGAACCAAAATAGAGAGAAGACCAAAATTAATAAAATTAGAATTTTTTTAAATCCCCACAGACATCACAGAAATCCTGATCATTATGGACAATTTTGAAAACTTTGACTCCAATAAGTTGAAAAATATATATGAAATGGATACATTTCTGGATACATAAAACCTGCCAAAATTGAACCAAAAGGACATAGAAAACCTAAACAAATAGCAAGCAGCAAAATACAAGAAATAATAAAAACTTCCAACAAAGAAAAGCTCAGGACTAAGATTCTCAGCATATTCTACTAGAACTTTAAAGAATAGCTAATGTCAACGCTTCTTAAATTATTCCATTAAATAAAAAGAGATGAAATGCTTCCAAATTCAATCTATAAAGCCAGTATCATTCTCTTACCAAAACCAGATAAGGACACATCAAGAAAAGAAAACTACAGTCCAATATTCCTGATGAACTTGTATGTAAAAATCTTTAATAGAATATTAGCAAATTATATTCAACAACATATTAAGAAGATTGTATATCACAACCAAGTTGGTTTTATTCCAGGGATGCAAGGATGGTTTAATATATGCAAATAAACAAATGCAGTTCTACACATAAATAGAATTAAGGACAAAAATCACTTAGTTATCTCAATAAATGCAGTGAGGAGTTTCAAGAAAATTCAGCACCCATTCACCATAAAAACATTGAAGAAACTAGGAATAGAAGAAAACAACCTCAACATCATAAAGACTACATATGACAAACATAAGCCAACATCATAATGAATGGGAAAAACTGAAAGCAGGGCTGGTTCAACATATGCAAATCAATAAATGTAATTCGCCACTTAAACAGAATTAAAAATAAAAATCATATAATTATTTCAATTGATGCAGAAAAGGCCTTGGATAAAATTCAACACTCTTTTATGCTCAATCCTCTGTGGAGAAGATAGGGATCAAGGGAAGATACTTTAACTGTGTAAGATCCATTTACAGCAGACCCATAGTCAACATAATGCAAAATGGAAAAAGACAAAGTATTTCCACTGAATTCAGGAACAAGAAAAGGTTGTCCACTTTCACCACTCTTATTCAATATAGTCCTTGAAACCCTTGCCAGAGCTATCAGACAAGAGAAGAAAATCAAAGGAATTTGAATAGGAAAAGAGGAAGTCAAGTTGTCTCTATTTGCTGATGACATGATCCTGTACCTAAAAGACTGAATAAGCTGGACCAGAAGACTTCTAGAGCTTATAAATTATTTCAGCAAAGTGGCTGGCTATAAGATCAACACTAATAAATCATTACCTTTCCAGTCCTCCAGCTTCATCAATGTTTATAGAAGCTCAATTTACTATAGCTAGATTATGGAACCAACCTAGATGCCCCTCACTTGATGAGTGGATTCAAAAACTTTGGTACATATATACAATGGAATACTACTCAGCTATTAGAGAAAATAATATTATGCATTTGCAGCCAAATGGATGGAGATGGAAAAAATTATGCTAAGTGAAATATCCTAAACTCACTCAAGGGCCAAATGTTTCCTCTCATTTGTGGAAGATAGAATACAACTGGAACAGTATGATAGATGGCTAAGCTAATAATAACCTCAACATGTTTGAATTTTTACACAAACAGGGGGAACCTGGCCTAGGATGCTGGGAGATGTGGGGAGCAGAGCAGGGAATGGGGAGGGAATAGGAAGGATACCAAGGAGACTGGAGGGAGGGAGTATGGGGGAATCAACTCAGGGGGAAACCTTCAACTTCCATGAGAAGTCCATTTAATATGGGGGTTTAATAAGGGGAAACATGGAACCTCAGGGAACTCAAGGGGGAAACCATGGAATAGCATCATCCTTGGCCTGCTCTGTGAATATACATTTGTTCTTGATTGTTTGATAATGATTCCTTAATAATTGTAAGTCCTTATGTAATTATTAAAAAAGGGTAGAAAAAAATGAAACAAAACAAGAATGCTTACACTCACCACTCCTTTTAAATGCAGTACTAGAAATTCTAGCCATAGCAATTACACAAGAAAAGGAAATAAAAGGGATAAAAAATAGGAAAGGAAAAAGTCAAATTATCGGTGTTTGCAGATGATATCATCTTATTACTGGAAAATAAAAAAAACTCCACCAGAAGACACTAGAGCAAATAAATTCAGCAAGGTAGCAGTGAAAACAAGTCCACAGAAGAATAAATTAGGAAATCTGTCCCATTCACCATCTCCTCCAAAAAAATAAAATACTTGGGCATAAATCTTACAAAAGATATTAAGGACCTCTACAATGAAAATTAACAAACTTAAAAAAAAGAAATTGCAGAAGATCTGAGCAGATGGAAAAACATATCATGTTCATGGTTAAACAGAATTAATATAATCAAAATTCTACCATTCTACCCAAAGCAATCCTCATCAAGATACCAATGTCATTCTTCACGGATATAGAACAAGTAACTCTCAAACTTGTATGGAATAACAGAAGACCCAGAATAGCCAAAACATTACTCAGCAAAAAGGAGGAAACAGGTGGTATCTCAATTCCTTACCTGAAGTTATACTATAGGGCTATAGCTATTCTTTTTGAAAGAGGATTAATGTTGGGGTCTGACCTTTGGTCTGATCTTCACTCTGTTTCATCAGCTGCCCTGGAGCGATCTTGTTACTATTTGTATAAATTCCTTCAGGAGGGGCTGCTAGGTTGTGCTTTGTTATACAAAAGGTCAAATAGGGTGGGTCAGAATGTATTGACCACAGAATGTTCCTATCTTTTGTCTGTACTGAAATCTACATAACACCTGGCAACTCCCTTAGAAGGATTATTGATTCCTTGGCTGTATCCCCTCCTCCTCTATAAAAACCCGTGTGCCTTAGTAATAAACGGATTCTGAGCTGCCATCAACTGCGTGTGGTTGCCTCGTTTCCCCGGCTGGGAGGGAAGGGGTCCC
>PVKS010020542.1:0-36646 GCA_004027875.1 Aplodontia rufa | reverse complement strand
CTGGGCACGGACAACGGATTCCCAATAAAGAGCAAGGACGCATAGTGGGGAAAGGACAGTACCTCCAAAAGCTGGGCACGGAAACCAGATTCCCAATAAAGAGCAAGGACGCACGGTGGGGAAGGGACAGTACCTCCAAAACTTGGGCACGGACACTGGATTCCCAATAAAGAGCAAGGATGCACAGTGGGGAAAGGACAGTACCTCCAAACCTGGGCACGGAAACCAGATTTCCAATAAGGAGCAAGAACACGCAGTGGGGAAAGGACAGTACCTCCAAAACCTGGGCGTGGAAACCAGATGTGCACACGGAAGAATGAAATGAAACCCCGTCTCCTGCCAGTTACAGCTATCAACACAAAATGCACCAATGGCTTAAATGTTAAGACTGGAAACCAGGAAATCACTAGAAGCAAAGCAAAGCAATGCTTCAGGGCATTGGCCTACTCAGAGCAGTTTTGGACTTGACCCCCAAAGCAGAAAACTGACAAATGGGATTACATCAAACTAAAAACCCTTGTAGCAAAGGAAACAACAGAGTGAAGTGACAATGTACCTACAGAACGAGAGAAAACATCTCAAACTTTGCGTATGTCTAGGAGTTAACATCTAGAAAAGATAAGGAACTCCATAGCCAAAAAAACAAAAAATCCAAATAATCCTATTTTAAAATGGGCAAAAAAAGAGTAAAGATTTCTTAAAAAGAGACTTGCAAATGGCCAAACGATACATGAAAAAATGCTCAATATCACTAACTATCCGAGAAATACAAATCAAGACCAACTTTCAATTCACTCCATAATTACAGGTCACTAATACAATCCTGTCTTCAACTAGTTTATAGATGCATAAGAAAAAACAGACAGAGAACTATAATACAAAGCACAAAATACTAAGGAAGGAAAAATGCAATACTGATCTGTAATTTCCATTTTGGTTTTATGGAAAGAACATTTTTTTTCAAATCTTTAAAAATGCTCTTTTTGGAAGGTTTCTTTTATTTTTTTTAAGAGAGAGTTAATTTTATTTTTTCATCTGGTTTTTGTTTTTCCTCTACTTAGTTATGTGTGTGGTGCTGGGGATCAAACCTGGGTCCTCATGCACGCCAGGCAAGCGCTCTACCAGGAACCACCTCTCCAGCCCCGGTGGGTTTCTTTTCTAACTGGTTCATGGATACATTTCCATTAGAGTCAGTTGTTCTGATCATTTGATTTAGTTTTTCTCTTCTGTGCTGTTGCATTTCTTCCTGTTGATACTTTTTGTTTTGTTTTTCTCCTATTTAAGTCAGATGGACAGTTTCCTACAGGCTTTGTCTGCTGCTGAGTTGGCGAGAACTTTTTCCTCGCAGACATCATTGCTGAAAGGTCCCTTGTCTGCATGGCTGACATCTATCAGGGAGTTTTCAATTTCAGGGACATGGGAGGGAAGCCGGCCCCAAACAACAGAATTTAGGGGCTCTTATTCAGGGACCTCACGCACTGGCAGCCCAGCTTTCGTCCCCAGGTGGTCTGCTCAGTCTTGAGATGAGAGGGCCTTGCGAGGAGTTTTCTGCTACTGCCCTGCGTGGCAGTATGATCTGACACTGAAGCAAACCTCAGTTCTTACTCCTGCTGCCAAAGCCCAGGTCCTCTCTGGAGCTTCTCCCATGACATGAGCTCAGCTCAGTCTGAACGGTAACATCCTCTGCTCTTCCTTCCATTCATCCATGTTCCAAAAAATCTGCTGCACTCATTTTATAAATATTCCCCCTTCTCTTCACTTACCTACCCCTGTTCCACTCTCTGCTGCACTTTGACTGAGGCATGATTTGTATACAATAAAACCCACCAATTATATATGCTCACTATGATAAGTTGTGGTAAATGGATACTACACTCGTAAGATAGCACCTTTCTAACACCCAAAATGTTCTCTCCTGCCTTCGACAGGCCTGAAGCCACTGATCTGTCCTTCGGGTTTTGCCTTTCTGAGAATTTCACACAAATGAAACCACGAGGCAGGCTTCTGTGTGCCTTTTCATGACTTGCTGTGGCCCTTTTGAGACTCACCATGTTGCCACATAGATCAACATTTTATTTTTTCCATCAAGTGTAAGCAGCATTCAATTGCACGAATGCACCATGGTTTATTTACATGATAGACATTTTGTTTTATTTTTTAGTTTTTGGATAATATGAATGAAGGTGCTACAAACAACTGCATATATCTTTGTGTGTGTGGTTTTTTTTTTAATCTCTCTTGAGAAAACACAAGTAAGATTGTCAGGTCTCAAAGGAAGAATATGCTTAAACTTAAAAAAAATCTGCCCACCAGCTAGGGAGGCTGAGGCAGGAGGATTACAAGTTCAAAGCCAGCCTCAGCAACTTAGCAAGGCCCTAAGCACTTACTGAGACCTTGTCTTAAAATAAAAAAATTAAAAAGGACTGGGGATGGTGGCTGAATGGTTAAGTGCCCCTGGGTTTAATCTCTGATACCAAACAAACAAATCAATCCGCCAAACCTTTCTAAAGAAACTGGACCATTTTGTATTCCCACTAATAATGAATAAAGAATTTTGGTTGGTGGACATCCTTGGCCGCACTTCATACGGTCAGTGTTTTTAACTGACGCCTTTCCAGTGGGTCTGTAGTAGTACCTCAGTGAGGTTCTAAACTGCATTTATCTGATGACTAATAACGTAGAGCAAGTTTTCATGTGTTATTTTAGACACACGTCTTTTTTGGAAAAGCATCTGCTCAAATCCCTTGCCCATTACTTGTGCTGTCTGCATTATTACTAAATTGGTCAGTTTTTTTTGTGTGTTTACTAAATAGACTCCTTTATCAAATAAATGCCTTGCGAAAATGGTCTCCTATTTTTGCCTTTTCACATTTTTTTTTAAAGAGAAAGAGACAGTGAGAGAGAGAGAGAAAAAGTGAGAAACAATTTTATTTAGTTTTTCATGTGGCCTTCGCTGTTCCGAGACTTCGCTGCGTACGTGGTGCCGGGATTTGAACCCGGGTCCTTACGCATGCAAGGCAAGCACCGTAACCGCTGAGCCACCGCTCCAGCCCACCTTTTCACTTTTGTAACAATATCTTTTGAACAGCAGGAGTTGTAAAAATTGATTACCAATTTACCATAGGTTTCTTTTCTTTTTTTTAATGATTTGTGCTTTCTGAGTCCTATTTATTGGCTTCTCTTCTTATACTGATTTCCTTCCTTCTGTCTACTTTGGTTTTAGTTTGTTTTTTCCTTCCTAGTTTCTTAAGGTGGAAGCTTAGATCACTACTTTCATAACTTTCTTCTTTAATAACCATTAATATTATAAATTTCCCTCTAAGACTGGCATTAGCTATCCTTCAGATATTAAATGTAAATCATTATCATTAATTTTTAATTATTTACCAGTGTGATGTTCTATAGATGTCAATTAGGTTAAGATGGTTGATAATGTCATTCAGTTCTTATTTACGTAAACTAAAATTTCTGTCTTGTGGGTATGGCAATACCGGTAAAGATATGTTAAATTCACTACCTACAATTGTGCGCTTGTTTATCTAATTCTTTAAAGTTTTCCTTCATACATTCTGATGTCCTATTATTATTTCATGCATATATATTTACAATTGTTGTACTGAGCCTCTTATTATAAAGTTTGTCTCCAAAACATTACTTTTCTTTATGTCTTTAGTAGTACTTTGATATTAATAGTTATCTCATCTTTTCTGGTTGCATGATATAATTTTAGAGCCTTTTAAGTCTATTTGTGCCTCTGCATTTATGATGAACTTCTTGCAGGAGGCAGTCTTGACTTTCTTTCTCTTACACTTTGAATGTGCTCTCCCAATGTCAAATGGTTTCCATGGTTTCCAATGAGAAGTCAACTATCAATCTTGCTATTTCTCTTATGCCGTTATTCTCATTTCACATCAAGTTTTCTCTTGGTGCTTCCGAGACTTTATTTTTTTTGGCTTAATGCACAGCCGTTTGAGTATAATTTAAGTTTGTCTTGCTTGGAGTTCATGCTTACCTTGCTGGATCTGAAATTAGCAATTCCCACTAAATTTGGAAAGTTTTCAGCCATTATTTCTTCAGATTTTTACCCTGCCATTACTCTCTTAACTCTTCCATTCTTTACTGTTTCTCTCCGTTTTGTTCTTTGGACTGGGTCATTACTATGCATTTATCCTCAGTTTCACTGATAGAACTACCATGTACGTACAATGTGCTATTGAGCCTCTCCAGCAATTTTTAATTTCAGAACCCACAATTTTCACCTTTAGAATTTCCTTTCAATTTCCCCACTGAGATTGCTGTTACTAAAAAAAAAAAAAAAAAAAAAAAAAAAAAAATTCCTTCCATTCTTTGGATATAATTTCATTTAGCTCTTTGAACTCTTTTACATAGAATAAACATCTATAATCCAAAAATTTTAAATGTGCAATGCTCCAAAACACAAAAGCTGGTGGTGACACAAGTGGAAAATTCCACACCATGAAACCCTGCTTCATGCACAGAATTATTTAAAATATTATATAAAATTATCTTCAGGCTCTTTGCATAAGGTATACATGAAACAAATTTTGAGCTTACATTTGGGTTCCATCCCCAAGATATCTCATTATATAAATAATAATATTCCAAACTTGGAAAACGTCTAAAATCCGGAACACTTTTGGTCCCAAGCATTCTGGATGATATTCAACCCTTAACAGGCTTCTAGGACTTTTTACGGTAAATATAGCATCTGGGCCCACTCGATTTTTATTGACTTTTACCTTAAGTCAATACTTTCTTTTTTCTTCATGTGTCAAGCATTTTTTGGTTGAAACTGGACGTTGTTGTATCAACAACTTCTGTCCTTCATTGTGTTCTTCCGAGTGTTACTGGGTTGTTACAAAGGGCAATTAGTTTTTCTGGACTCCACTGTGACCTCTGTCTCCCCCATGGTATGGCTTTATCCCTGCTCCTTTTTAAGCCTTCCTGCTCCTCCCCTGTGTCTATGGTGGAACTTATCCATCCTGGGACTTTCCCTGCTTTGAGGAGTTTCCCTAATTCCCAGCTATTCTGTCAGGTTTGAGTTCTGTACTCTGACATTTCAGGCTTTTTTCCGACAGAGCTGCGCATTACTGCTCACTTAAGATGCTCACTGAGCTCAGGAAGGGGGACCCTGTCACTCCATCTGGTCTCTGCTAGCTATTTTTTTTTCTTTCTTTCCTTTTTTTTTTCCTTGTTTTGCCCTCTGCATCTCTCACATGCAGGCATAATGTGAGTCAAAGATCTATGTTTTGAATCTGTGTTTTACTACTACAGCTTTCTTGCTAACAAGATTTTCCCTTTTCTATTCCCTTTCCCCTGTGCATTTCCAGATGATTTCCTGGCCCTGAAAGTCCTCAGAACTCTGGTACTTTTAGTTCATGATTCTGAGAGGTTTATCCGGTACTGTTTTTTGTGTTTGTAGCTGCAGCTATGGAGATGGATAGAACCCTTGGGTCAAAAAGCCATGAAATTGCAATTCCTATCCCTTTCATGCGCTAGTCTTTGAGACTAAATTCTCCTGTAGCTTATCCTTTAAATGCTTTCCGGTGTCTTTTTTTTTTTTAAGTCAGTTTTTCCTCTCATTTGTGTTCACATGACCAGTTCATTCTTTACAGTTACCAGAAGGAAACCATCCTTTCTCTTTACTATCATTTTAACTGGGTCTTGGGTGGGAAAACAAACATGCGCGTGCCCATTCATTGCTCCCTCTTAATCCTAGTCTCTTATCCTTATCCCGTATTAAAACACCTAAGGCGCAGGTAGCCACTAATGGCCAGTAAGGTCTATTTTCAGGTTCCTGTCCAACTTGGTTTCTTTCTCCCTTTTTTTTCTTTTTTAAGAGAGGACAGTGAGAGAGAAAAGGAGAGACAGAGAGAATCAATTTTTATTGCATTCCTCACATGGCCCTTGTTGCTCTGACACATGTACGTGGGTGCTGGCGTTTGAACCCGTGTACTTGTGTGCATGCCAGACAAGTGCCGTAACCACCGAGCCACCGCTCCAGCCCCCTCTCTCGTGTCTTAAATATCATGAATGTGTTAGTGGTAACCCATTTCAATCTCCAGCATCAATATCTTGCCTAACACCCCTTAACTCTCTATTCATTACATCCCAAGTTCAAGTTCTCTGGAAGAACAGCTATTTCAAAAGCCATGACAAATATTTTGGACAGCACATCACTGGCTTCATTCCTGGGCTCTCTGGAATCTCACAGATGCACCAGAGGCCAGCTACAATTCATCTATGGAACTCTTTATGATGAGCACTTGAAATTTTACTACTTTTAAAATTTTCCTTACATAAGATTAGATGCAGCTTTTGTGGACTCTGAATCTTATACAATTTATAAGGTCTATTTAAGGAAGAGTATAAAATTATGAATCCACAGCTGGTGAGGTCTCTCCCAGGCCATATTACAAGTAAACATCCCTGACTCAAGTCTCAGTAGTTTCTAAATCTGATCGTTCTACTTATCAAAGGGTTCCTTGAGAAAAATCCTCAGACGTATACAAGGAACCTCACAGTGTAATGTTCATACATGTACGCATCACCTCAATCAATGTGTACATTCTTTTTTTTAAGAGAGAATAAGAGAGCGAAAGAGAGAGAGATTCAATTTTGTTTAGTTTTTCATGTGTCTTTCGTTGCTCCAACACTTTATTGTGTACTTGGTGCTGGGGTTCAAACCCACATTCCTGCACATATCAGGCAAGTGCCATAACACAGAGCCACTGCTCCAGCCCTTAGGAGACATCTGTGCTGAAGCTGCTATCAACTTCACATTTATTAAGAATTGAGGTCTTCATCTCAAACATTAAATATTCATATGCTGCTTTCCTTAAAGTTAGAATTAGCCATGAAACTTGGCAGTAATTAAGTCTATGTCTTGCAGGAGACACCTGGCCAAGTTTTTAGTTCAAAGAATAATACTATGGGGAAGAATGTAGCTTCAGAGGTCAGTGCAGGTCTATTGTCAGAAATACTCAGAATTCATAATAATTAAGGCTTGGTCATCACTCACAGAAATTACTTCAGAAAAGAGTGGTGGAGACACCGATTAGAGAGATATTGGTCCAAGACTACAAGATACCAGTTCGGAGACCATTCAAGAGACCGAGTTTAACACAGTGACTACAGTTAATGACAATGTGTTTCACTCTCGAAAACGCCTGAGAGAGTAGATTAAGTGTTCTTACTACAAAAAATGATATGTCATGTCATGTATGCAGTAATTAGCCTGCATGAACCACTTCACTACGTTTGGGAACATGCTATGCTGTAAGCAGACATAATTTCGGTCTGTTAAATTTATAGAGTAGGTCAAAGGATAGGAGAAAAGGAATCAGCAATCAGAGTAGAAAATGTTTTTAGGAAATCACGCAAGCAACAAAACGAGTTTCTGGGCTTGGTCCAATGAACATTTGCTGCCGGGCCCATCTCAATGTCCAGCTTCACTCTCAGTCTAATCTGAAAATGTTTTGTTTTAAAGGATTTCAGCAAACAGGAAGGAAGGGAGGAAGAAGGAAAGGGAAGGAAGGTTGGATGGACATACACGATTTATCTGTTAACATGGGCTAATAGCTCTTTCAAGCTTCTAAAACAAATGATAAAAAGTAATATATCAGAACAATAAACATTCTTAATTATTAGCTCACAAACAGTATGCTATAGGCGTTAATTTCATCGCAAGTTATTATAAACTTTAAATTATGAACTTTAAATTATAAAATTTAAATTACAAAGAGCCATCTAAAAAGTTACTTTCATTCTTTGGCTTCTTAAGTTATCCTTATTAGATTAGCAAAGTTCATTTTGTGTCATCAGAAGAAGAAATCTTAGACCTTTCCACCTAAAACTCAGAGACTAAAATTAGTCCAAAATGCACACAAAATGTTATTAGACCTTTTGTTGCGGGACACCAAGAATTTCAGCCATGAAACAGCAATTATATCCAAAGGCTGACCCCTAATGTCACCCTCTGCAGCTCCCCTCTACCCGTTAGCCCCTTTGCGCCTCCCCTATATGGTCACATACATTCTACTTGACTATTCTATGCTATAAAGTTGCGGCAAACTTGTGATAAGACTTGCACATGCGCACATAGCTTTGCTTCCTTCTCTTTGTTCTGGTAGAACTCTTTGTATTAAGAGGGCTCTTACATTTTCACTAACACCATTGATACGCTCATATGTCTATTATTAGGGCTCAGCAGCTAATCATGATCATTGTGTGATCTTCCTATTTAAATTGCAATTAGAGGGGCTGGAGCCCTGGCTCAGTGGCTTCGGTGCCTGCCTGACATGCACGAGGGCCCGGGTTCAAACGCCAGCACCTCGTACACAACGAAGTGTCTGAGTAAAGAAAGTTATATGAAAAACTAATAAAATTGATTCTCTCTCTCTCTCTCACTGTCCCTCTCTCTTTAAAAAATAAATTGTAATTGGAAATATTTCTTCTTCACTCACAATTCATCATCTAGAAAGCCAACAAATACAATTACCTTAGTCAACAGAGGTTCCTTCTGACAAACGATATCGGCATCCTTCAGGGCTTGCTCATAGTTCCTCATGGTTAAATGTAAATCTGCTCGCAGCAGCAATAATGAGATATCATCGGGGACTGAAAGAAAGGAGGCACACAAATGAGCAAAAACGACTGCATCTGAAACAATCCTTCCATCATTAAGAATATTCAATTAGGGGCTAGAGTGGTGGCTCGGTGGTTACGGCGCTTGCCCGGCATTTGCAAGTACATGGGTTTGAACCCTAGTACCACGTACACAACTAAGTGTCAGAGCAACGAAAGAAATGTGAAAAACTCAACAAAAATTGATTCGCTCTCTTTTAAAAAAAAAATATTAAATTAGAAAAAAAGCATGAAGACAAAATAAGAATAAGTCCTCCCTCCAGTCATACTGAGATACAGTGGTTTGATCAATATAATTTACAAAGCTTCTCCCAGGAAAACAAATAAGGCTAACAAGACTTCAAAATGCACCACGCAAACTAAAACACACTAATGCTGAGTATTCCTGCACATGCACCAGCTCCATCATCTGCAGTAAGAGACCCAGGAACCACTGAATTCTCTTCACGATGCAGGCTGAGCACCCCTAATCCAAAACCCCAAATGCTTTGAAATCTGAAACTGTCTGAGTGCTGTCATGACACTCCAAAGGGCTTCATATTTTGGAGTACCTCAAATTTCTGGATTAGAGATGCTCAAATATTTGGACCTATGCAAGTATTCCAAAATCCAAAATCTGAAGCACTTCTGGACCCAAGCATTGTGGATAAAGGATACTCAGTCTGTATAACTAGATATTTTAAAAAGAGATTTAAGATACTCTTCATAGGGGCTGGAGCAGTGGCTTGGCAGTTATGGCACTTGCCTGGCATGCATGGGGATGCAGGTTTGAACCCCAGCACTACGTACACAATAAAGTGTTGGAGCAACAAAGGTCACATAAAACTAAATAAAATTGATTCTTTCTCTCTCACTGTCCCTCTTTCTTTAATATTGTCTCTCTTAAAAAAAAAAAGATAACTTCATAAGTACAACAGGAAATTTCTGCCTAAGAAATAGAAAGGTAAGTAAAAATTTGGTTTCTTACATAACCAATGTGGATGTTAATTTACCCATCAAACTGTACCTGAACCTACATACAGTTCTCCTAAGTTTGTTCTCTTATAGGAGAAAGGAGAACAAAAGCTTCCTTTCCCTAAAGTCCGGGTACAGAAGATGCCTGGGTAATCACTCATCGTTGGTAACCGTTCGATCTTTCAGGAACATGAGGCAATCTATACGCAGGTTCCAGGAAATTCTGCGAACTGCCTGTATGTTCTTTGTAATCATTAGCCTGTCCTTCCTTCCTTTAGAAAAATACCGTTCTGGGGCTGGAGTGGTGGCTCAGCGTTTATGACACTTGCCTGGCATTTGCGATTATGCGAGTTCAAACCCCAGCACCACGTACCTAGCAAAGTGTCAGAGCTATGAAAGTCACACGAAAAACTAAATAAAATTGATTCTCTCTCTCTTTCACTGTCCCTCTCTCTTAAAAAAAAAATTGTTCTGCTAGATTCTAATAAAATGCAGAGTTGCTGGGGGAGAAAGCACACTGCCTCTGAGCAGTCTCCCCAGCCTCCCCTATGTGAACATCTCAACTAGACTTCAAGTCTTCTGTGCCTGAAAGCGGGATTGATCACCAGCTGGTGAACATTTGCAGCAACTCATATGCTACTACACAGCTCCGCCCAGCCTCCATACTGCTGGCCTTGGCTCGCTCCACCCAGAACCCGTCAGGACCCCTCCAGGAGCTACTTAACAGGGCCACATCTATGCCTTTCAGTTGACGGGTGGACATTCTGATCACCTACAATATGTTCTCATCTCTGTACCTAACACACATTTCCAATTTGTTCCTTGACCCTTTCTCACATTTCCCATTTCTTTCCAAATTCTTGAATACCTCCTTTATGTAGGTAAGTGAGCAAATGTGTAAAAAAAAACAAACTTGTGCAAGAAGATAGTACACCAAGACACAGTGAGCAGCAAATATTAATAAATGTGTTATCACTACATACGTTTAATACAGAGAAGATATGGCAAG
Organism: Aplodontia rufa; assembly: GCA_004027875.1. Lineage (NCBI taxonomy): Eukaryota > Metazoa > Chordata > Mammalia > Rodentia > Aplodontiidae > Aplodontia > Aplodontia rufa. The sequence goes on along the minus strand of PVKS010020542.1, from coordinate 26,016 downwards.
AAAAATGTGGGAGAAGGGGAAAGGAATAGCAGGAGTAGGAATAAAATTTAAATTATTTAAAAAAAAGACATTGCTGGGGTTGGGGATTTAGCTCAGTGGCAGAGCGCTTGCCTAGCATGCGCAAGGCCCCGAGTTCGGTCCTCAGCCCTAAAAAAAAGAAGACATTGCTTGGGCTGGAGCAGTGGCTCGGAGGTTACAGCGCTTGCCTGGCATGCGTGAGTACGCGAGTTCAAACTCCAGCACCACATACACAACAAAATCTCGGAGGAATGGAAGTCACACGAAAAAATAAAAATTGCTTTTCTCTTTCTCTCTCTGTCCCCTCTTTCTCAAAAAGGGAAAAAAACAGACATTGCTTGATATAGATAAACTGAAGTCAGCAACACTTCTTTTTTTAAGAGAGAGGGACAACGAGAGAAAGAGAATCAATTTTACTTAGTTTTTCACGTAGCCTTTGTTGCTCTGACCCCTCGTTGTGTATATGTTGCTGTGGGATTTGAACTTGGGTCCTTGTGCATGCCAGGCAAGTGCCATAACTGCTGAGCTACACCGCTCCAGCCCCTCAGCAACACTTATCTTCCTGTAAAAGGCCAGGTAGTAAATATTTTAGGCTTTGTAGGTCAATAGAAAAGTGGATGATATTATTCAGGTACTTATATAAGAAAAAAACAAATTTTCATGGATTTTATTGACAAAATTCAAAATAAAACTTTTTTTTTTTGGTAATGAAGGTCTGCTAATGAGAAGTACAGTATCCCTTGTAGAGGGATAACATTTGCTTTAATTAAGGTTCACAGTTAGTGTTCCCTATCATCAAAAGCAAATAAAAATGTTCACCTGTTAATTATAACTCATAATGAGATTTTTATGGACTTCAACTTTGAAAATGCACAAAGGAACTATGAAATACACAATCCTATGACATCAATCCACAAGCAGATGACTTTAAATTGACCATTTTGGTTGTCTAGAAGGCATTATAAAATTCTGTAAGATGCTTCTCATGATATATGTCATTGTAGCATGCTATTACTTATAATATAACCACATCATTTCCAACCAATAGATTTGGTGATAGTTCCTCAAACGCAGTTAAATGAGTTCGATATATAACTCTCTTGTGGAGAATCAAACTGCTCTAACTGTAGTTGATCTTGGGAAATGTGTGCTGCAGATCTATGTGTGGACCACTGAAGTTTCCTGGCTCTAACATCTGCCAGCGGATTCTCTTGAATTCTAAGTAGGTGGATCATATGCAAACAATTAACTTTGATTCTTCTATTCTAATATGTATAGGCTTTATTACCCTCATGTTGCAATAACAGAAATAAGGGATTCCCTATCCCTTTCTGCAATGCTAGGGATCAAAACCAGGTTCTTGTGAATTCTTCTGTTACTGATTTTAAAAAGAATATGTCTCATTTGTGCTTGTGTGTGAATGTGTCTCTCTGTATGATACTGAAGATTGAACCTCGAAGTGTTTTACTGCTAATCTGCACCCTCAGATCTTTTCATTTTTTTATGTTGAGATAGGGTCTTGAGGTTAGCCTCAAACTTGCAATCCTCTGCCTCAGCCTTCCCAGTAGCTGGAATTATATCCAAGTGCCACTGTGCTCTGTCTGGTGTTTCAACGTCAAGTACGTTTGTTATAAGCTTCTGAGAAAGAATACTACTCAAGCTACGTAAGTAGCTAGGCCCATGGCTTTGGGCCTGAGCTATTTCTAGTTTCCTTTTCTTTTTTTAAAGAGAGAAGGACAGTGGGTGAGAGAGAGAGAGAGAGAATATCAATTTTTATTGAGTTTTTCACATGGCTTTCATTGCTCTGACACTTAGTTGTGTATGTGGGTGCTGGGGTTTGAACCTGGGTACTTATGCATGCTGGGCAAGCGCCGTTACCACTGAGCCACCGCTCCAGCCCTGTGTCTAGTTTTCTAGCAGGGTTTTCTAACAAGGTGTTGAATTTTCCAGATGCTCTTTCAGCATCTGAGGGATTATATGTAGCATTATTTCCTTTGACTTCTTATAGTGAACAACACTGAAAATTTGTGTGATACTAAATTATCCTTATATTCCTAAAATTAACTGTCAGTCTCAAACACTAAGATAGTTTAGGATTTCAGCATCTATGTACTTAAGTACTGTTAGCCTATCATTTTTTTCCTGTGTAGTATCAAGGTTATACCAACCTTATAAAATGAGACAGAAATCGTCCCATGTTTTTCTAGAATCTGAAATAGAATCTTAAATAAAGATGCCAATCAACCTCTGAAAGGTCTACGAGATCTCGCTTGGCCTTAGAGCCCTTTCAGCAGAAGAAACTCCCCGGGGAACATTTCAGTTTCTTTTAGATTATTGGTCCATGTCAGTCTTTTACTTCTTCCTGGGTCAATTTTGATAATTTACATTTTCCTGAGAATTATTCTTTCACATAGTTTTAAAATCTGTTATAAACTTTTGTATCTGCAATTCATCTGTTTTTTCATTCCTGATGTTATTTGTGCCACACACTTAGTCTCTTCCTGGTCTCTGTAACGAGCCACTTTCTGACTTGCTAACCAACTCTGTTTTGGGGGTCTTATAACTTTCTTAACTATTCTTCTGTTTATACCAGCTTTCTGTTCCCTTTGTCTTAATGAAATTTCCTGAGTCAAAAACACATTTCATTTAAAGAGCTAAATAGAGACTTCTCACCAGAGGACATTGATCAAGGCAATGAATACATGAGAAAGTGCTCTAAATCTCTAGTAATCAGAGAAACGCAAATGAAAACCACATTAAGATATCACCTTACACCAGTCAGAATGGCAAAGATGAAGAAAATAAACAATAACAGATGCTGGAGGGGATGTGGAGAGATAGGCACACTAACACACTGTTGGTGGAGCTGCAGACTGGTACAGCCCCTCTGGAAAGCAGCGTGGAGAATCCTTAAAAAATTAGGGATGAGTCCACCATATGACCCTGCTGTTCCACTCCTGGGTATCTTTCCAGGGGACTTAGAATCAGCACACTACAGTGACACAGCAACATCTATGTTCATAGCAGCAGAATTTACTATTGCTAGGCTATGGAAACAACCCCGGGGTCCCTCACTGGAAGAATGGATCAAAAAACTGTGGTACATTTATACCATGGAATATTACACAGCAATTAGAAACAATGATATTGCAGCCTTCGAAGGTAAATGGATGGTTATGGAAGAGATTATGATGAGTAAAATCAGCTTAACCCAGAGATCTAAGGGTCGATTGTCTCCACTCATCTGTGGAGGGGGGGACTAGACCCTGGACAATGAGAAAGTTGGTCTATTAGCATGTGTTAAATCCAGATAAGATGTAATGTTTTACAACCTAATACTCTTTTTAGAGATATAGTGGGAAGGGGAAGGCTGGGATAAGGGAGGGTAATTGGGCGGGCACTCCTGGGGGTAATTGCAATATCCAGAATATATACACATTTTATATTATTTTGTTAAAAACTTGTAAGGTTGTTCAAAAAAAAAAACACATTTCATGTATGTGTTAGTCATCTTTCTGTTGCTGTGATAAAATATCAGAGGAAAAACAACTCAGAGCAGGAAAGATTATTTTGGCTTCACAGCTTGAGAAGTCTCAGTCCATGATCACCAGCTCCACAGCTCTGAGCCGAACATCCTGGTGGAAGAGGGGTGGGGGAGTAAAGTTGCTTACCTCAGGGCAGTCAGGAGGCACACAGAGAGAGAATGGGCTGGGGACAAGATATCACTCTCTGGGGCACACCCTAAAAGACCTACTTCCTCCAACTAGGTGCCACCTCCTATAGTTTCCAACACTTTTCAATAATGCCATCAAATTAAGGATCCGTGGATGGACAGGTCCACTGAAGAAATTAGAACTCTCACGATCCTATCACCTCTGAACACTGTGACCCTGGGGACCAAGTCTTCAACACAAGAGCCTTTGGGGGACATCCCAAATCTCATAATAATTTACATTATTTTACTTCCATCATTCTTTTCTAAGGAATGCATTTAAGTCTCTTATCCTCACATTCCAAAGCCTGGTTTTCCTGAAGTCCAAAATTAATCAAAACTACTTCCCACAGACACGGAATGAATCACACCATTTGTCAACTTCCACCATTTGGTGATTCACTCATGGAGCTAGCATTTCATAATTTAGTCCTTAAAACATGTAAAATAGGTGCATATACATTCTTTTTCCCTTCCAAGTACTAACCAGGCCTGATCCTGCTTAGCTTCCAATACCCAACTGAGATCAGGCATATTCAGGGTAGTACAGCTGCACATTTCCTAAGCATTAACCCTTAAGCTTAAAACTACGGGCTTTTATTCAGGACTCATTCAAAAGTAAACGGAAGCAGGAAAGCAATCTGAAATTCTTTATGTGGAGAATGCACATGGCAGGAAAAAAAATGTACACCACACCTGCACTTGCCAAAGAATTGGGGCAAAACTGCAGGTTGACCAATGAGATGCTTTGTGAAGAGTCCGCACTCAGAGTTTAGGGCTGACCGAGGCTTTCCTACTCCAACGGTGACCAGAGCCACTGTGCATCGGGGTTCCTGCTATACACTGTCAAAAGTGCATGCAGCAGTGAGGAACGTTACTAAAAAGGAGTTCCATGAAGTGACTCCTACAGCAATAAAGCTGGGTAGAGTTCCCTGGGTACCGACAGAACAAATGGCAACGCTCCTCAGACGCTACTTAGGCAAGATAGTTCGGGCTTACTAAGTAAAGTGTTAGACTTTCTCTTAGCGTTTCATGTAGTTTAATTCTGATGACAATAAAATCCATCAACTTTATTTCTTCAGCTTAAAAAAGCTTGATTTCATCTTCCTTTCTGAAAAGAACGTCCAGCTGGGTAGAAAAATTCACTTTTTTTTTGCCTTTCTGGATTTTATACATGTCTTCCATTGTCTTCTGGCTTCCATAATCTTGTATGAAAGTCAGCTATAAATCTTATTACGGCTCCTTTGAAGGAAAAGTCCTGTCTTCACTAACTGCTTTTAAGTTTCTTTTTATCTCTGATTTTTAGTAACTTGACTATCTCAGATGTGGTTTGCTGGGCTGATCCAGCTTCCTGAATCAGTGACTTAAACCCATTTTTTTTTCTTTAAATATTTCTCTTGCTTCTTCTCCCTCTTCTTCTGAGGTTCCATTTTCATACATTTTAGAACTTTTCTCTATGTCCCATATATTCCTTCTGCTCTATTTTATTCTTTGTGTTATGATTCCGTTTGGAATTTTCTATTGACTTGTTTCCGGAGTTTTTTCATGCCAACTTCTGATATACACGGTCTGTTTTTTAACCCATCTAATTAATTCTCAACCTCAGATGTTGTACTGTGCAGTTCTAGAATACCCATGTGATTCCTTTGTATAGCCAATGATCTAACAAATTCATTATCTTTTCATATCTTTACTTATCTGTTCTCTTTAAAATGTGCATTTGTTATTCTGAATTCCACTTATACCTCATTGGCCAAAATTAGTTACCCTCAGGTGGGCCAGGGCATCCAATTCTACCCTGTTTGTGCAAGGTATTAAGAGCTATTTGAGGAACAGAATTAATGATGCATTTGGTGATGTCACCTAGTAAGTGTCAAGGCTCAATCTAATCACAGGTATTGTCACCAAAACTCTGCGAACTTTTCTACTATACCAAACCTCTATGTGAGACTAATATATCATGAAATGAAACATTTTTTGCGATTTTTAAAAAAAAACTTTGCAGTGTCGGAGAAGAAAAACATGGCCTCATATATATATTAAGCATGTACTCTACTACTGAGATACACCCCCTCCACTTTTCTATACAATTTTAGACTTGGGAGACTTTCTTTTTTTCATCTTTGAATGGAAAACTAATACTGACTATACTCAATGTTTAAGTTGTCATATGAATTGACTGAAATAGTGCATATTTTTAAATTTCTCAAATTGAGGTCATCATAATGTATATGCAGAAAAGCTTAAAACCTCAGTGCATAGTTTCATGAACTGTCACAAGATGAGCACTCCTATGTATCCATCCCCTACGTCAAGAAACAGAACACCACCACTACCCATGGGCAGGTCCCTCTCATGTGTCCTAAGACTCACTCTTCCCTTTTCTTCTATCAGAGGTAACCACTATCCTTACTTCTAATACCTTCTGGTAACTTTGCCTGTTTGGACTTATAGGGAAATAGAATCACACAGTAAAAATAATGTTAAGACTAGTTTCTTTCACTTAACATTATGTTTGGGAGATTCATTCACACTGTAGTTTTTAAACTGTAGTTGATTCATTTTTTTCCTGCATACTATTCCATGAAGAAATCATAATGTATTTACCCACTCTGCTCTCACTGGACATTTGATTTGTTTTCACTTCAAGAGTATTTTTAATACTGATAGGCACTATTCCATACTGTGCACAGATTTTTGGCGTACATATTCATACACTTCTTTGAAACTGTTTGGCCAATGGTCTTAACATTTATAGATACCAAACAATTTTCCAGGGGACTACAGTCCCACCAGCAACATAGGATAGTTATCATTTTTCCACATCTTCTCCAACTTCTAAATATAGATGAAGTACTTGGAATGAAAATTTAATGCCTGATTGGAGAGTGCAGTGAATTAAAAATACATAATAGGGGCTGGAGTGGTGGCTCAGCAGTTGGAGCACTTGCCTGGCATGCACGAGGACCTGGGTTCAAACCCCAGCACCACATACACAGTTAAGTGTCCAAGAAACAAAGTCCAGATGAAAATAATAAATAAAATTGATTCTCCATTTCCTTTTTCTCTCTCTTTAAAAAAAAAATCATTCGCAAAAAAATACATAATTTCTTTATAAGACATAATATTTGGGGTGAAATACTGTTAAAATAAATTTCACTTTTTTCTCCCCTCTCCCCGCTTTTTTTTAAAGAAAAAGAATTAATTTTATTTAGTTTTTCATGTGGCCTTCGTTGCTCTGACACTTCGTTGTATACATGGTGCTGGGGTTTGAACTCACGTCCTTGTGCATACGAGGCAAGCACTGTAACCACTGAGACACCACTCCAGCCCCGCACCCCCTTTTTTTACCCTTTTAACATGGCAACCAGAAATTTTTAAATTATTTCTGTGGCTTATGGTATAGGTCTACTGAGTAATGCTGCTCTACACCATAAATGCATAAATAAGATAACTGAAAACTTGAAAACATACAATCTGTTAAAGTGTGGAAATACCAGTTGCAGAAATTATATAGAATATTTGCTACATAAAATAAGCAACCCATTAAGTCTCATGTTTCCAGTTCTGCCTGTATTTCAATAAGATGGACATAAATGCATTAAAGAAGGGTGAAAATCATAATCTGGAGTTTACATATTTGATAAATGTACATATTTACATAAAATACGTAGGTGTAAATTTTCAAGTGCTCTAATTGTTCGTCTACTTTCTCAAAAAACTAGACTCTAAAAACGTAATATTTATTTCAAGTTACAAGTAGTACATTTATTGCTCAATTTTATATAGCTGTCCCAAATCTGGGAGGATAGGACTTAATAGGGCAGCTGCTCTATTCCAGCAGAGAATCCCCCAACTTCGATACTGCTATGGGTCATCTGTTTACCAAATCATAACTTGTTCTGCAAGACGAACTGAATTCCACCTTGTATGTGTTCTCGAAGAGTAACTGACCCTGGGTTTTACATAAAAGGCATACTGACACGCAAGATTCTTCCAGCAACAAAAGATGAAACCACGACTCCATAGCTAGTGATTTAAATCACATGCACCCTTTTATGAAACCAGAAAAAGAACCTCCATAGATTGTCCATAACAACTGCCCACAGAGCACACTCATTCAAATACAATGGGGGAGTCTAGCCTGCCTTTAAATTACACAGTTAACAGGTGGTGGCTGGGAGGAGCAAGGCCATGACGCTGGTCTTAGTCGAGATAAATGAATGGATGAATGATTAAAACCACACACATGGTCTGCAAATCTGAAGCTAGATACGTCATAACAACATCTAATGGCCTTCGATGCAGAAGGGAGGCCAGAGCCAGAGGGTATGAGGTAATGAACGCAGCTGGGAGGGGCTCCTTCCTGGATACAGCAGCGGAAACCCCAGTGTACCAATAATTGGCATTTTCCTGCAGGAGGACAAAAAACACGTTGTCATCCTCCTACTCAAATCGCTGCAAAGGGGCTGAAAAAGCAAAATTACAAGGCCCTAAGCACGGCTGCTCAGGGAGGCCCCGGAAACTTAGCTGGGTCCTGGAAAAACACAAGCAGCGGGGTGCGTCTGCCACTGGCCACGCTGGCTGCAGGGTGTGGCTCTTGTCACCCTTCAACCTCTGGAAAGCAGAGCCCAGCCCCAACCTGAACAAAGCTCTGCAAAGCCCAGGAGCCCTCCGGCCGCCGGCTGGGCCCGATAGGTGTGCACACCCCCGCGGCTGACTCACCCAGGTCCAGGGCCTGGTCGCAGCGCAGCAGGGCGGCCTCGGGCTGCTGCTGGCGCTGCAGGCTCCGCGCCTGGCTCGCCAGCTTGCGCAGCAGGCACTCGGAGGGGAAGCACTTCTCCAGCACGCAGCTCAGCACCACGTTGACGCGCCGCGCCTGCGGCCGCGCGGGCCCGCACTCCACGCAGCGCTTGCACACCGTGAGCCCGCACGGCAGGGTCACCGGCTTGTGCAGCAGCCTCCGGCAGCGCGGGCAGCCGAGCAGGTCGCGGGGCGCGATGGGCGCCGAGGGCTGCTGGCCCTCGCCCTCGGCCTCGCGGTCCGGCGAAGACTGCCGCCACTCGCGCTGGCTCAAGGCGCGCGCTAGGCCGCCCGCCAGCTCCCCCAGCTCCTCAGGCCGCAGCGCCCCGAGCCTCGCAGCCCCGCGGAACGCGCCCAGGGCCTCGGGGAGGCGGCCGGCGCGGGCCAGCGCGTTCCCCAGCCGCAGGCACAGGCCGCGGTCGGGCTGCGCCAGGCCGGCCAGCATGGAGCGGAAGAGCTCGGCTGCCATCTCGTACTCTCCCGCGCGGAAGGCCTTGTCGCCCTTCTCCAGCTGCTGGGCGAACGGCTCCCCGCAGTCGCAGCGGGGGCACTTGGGGGGCGGCGGCGGCACCGGCTCGGGGCTCATCGCCGCGGCTCTTCGGTGTCGCGGAGCCAGAAGGAAGAGTTGGAGGAGGAAGGATGCTCGGCGGCTCGGAGCAGCGCGGCCGTCTTCTTCGCCACCAGCCCGCCGCGTCTGGGGGCGGCGCGCTAGGAGCCCAGGCGACCGCGCGCGGGGGCGGGCGCAAGGCTGGGCGGAGTGGCCAGCGCGGCGTAGGCGGCCCGAGCGCGCAGGGCCGGGACCCCGCAGCGGGGAGGCGGGACAGGCACAGCGAGCGCCCTCCGCGTCCCGCTGCCTTACGTAAGCCGGGTCACTGTGGGAACCTCTCCCGGCGTCAGCGGCTCCTCCCCTGCCTCTCCCTGCTCGCCCCGGGGCGGCCCCGCGCCTGTGCGCGCCCCCGCTTCCCGCCCAGGAGCTTGGGGCGCGCGCGGGGCAGGTACCCGCGCCCAGGCCGCCAGCTCTGCGCACCGCGGGGCTGCGGGTCCCCCAGGAGGCCTGGGCGCCGGGCAACCTGTGGCTCTCCTTAGCAAGAGGGCGCAGTTACCAGGCGCATCGCCCTTCTCCTGCTTTCATTTAGGGAACTGTCTGAAATGCATGGGGAGCTGAATGGGGGGCTTCTTTAAAGGAACACTAAATTTACACAGAAACCTTCTAGAAACCAATTTTTAACGCAGAATGTGAGAAAAGACCAAACTAGGTACAGGGAGGATGAGAGACTGGAGCAATTACCAATCATACTGTACCTTTGATTAGCGAGCAGAAATAGAATTTTTTAAAATGTCTCCTACAATGGAGTCCTGCGGACAGAAAGTGCTAGAAGGAGTGAGTTAAAAGCTGCAATGATGTACAAGCAAGGATTAAATCCTTTTGTGGTGATTAACCATCTTTTAAGAATTTATCATTGTTATAGCTTGCACTTCTCTTCCTATTCTCTCCCCCAACCCCGTTTTATTCTCAATATTGGAATGCAATAAAGTTCTTTATCATATTCCAGAATCCATATCTGTTCTTTCTTTCAAGAAGAAATTTATTCTAAAGCCCAGTGATGTTTTTCTAAATTTAAAACTGCTGGCTACAGGAAATATAGACTACCTTAATCGCATCTGGATTTTAGGGTAAGAGGAAATGCCTCAGAAAGCAGGGAGAGAACGTTTTAGACTAATTCCTAAAAGGGGGGAAAAAAGAGACTTTGGCCAGCCCTCTGGTCTCATAGTGAAGAAACAAAGTGTAAAAAAGAGAAAAAGGAATAATGATAGTACTGGTATAAATTTAGGTGGATGCTTATTAGAGTTGTGGCTCTCCGGCCAATTTCACCTGCGCTGCCATAATGAGGGCGGGCAGCGGAAGTGGCCTCCTGGGGACAGAAAGGCAGGCAGGGAAAATGGCGTTGGACCTTGCCAAGCAGCTGGTTTTGCTGGCTAACTGGAAGTTCATGATGGGGCTGGTCCTTCAGAGATTGGCTGGTGGGTCCATCAATCCATCGGAGCTTGTCCACCAGCGTCCGGATTGGCTGTTCTTGTCACAGCACGCTGCCCTTTGCCCTGCCCCTTAGCCAGCAGGCATGGCCTCAGAGTCTTGGCTGAAGCCACGCCCCCATTCAGGGGCCATGATGCTGTGAAGTGTGGGCTAGCTGAAGCCATGCCCCCAGCCAGCCTAATATCCCGAGCTTTTTGGTGATATAGGGCATAGATTTCCATCTGGCCACTTCCTGCTGTCTATGGGGTGACATGGGGAGGGGAAGGTTCGGATGTTGGCTCATGGGAGGCGGCTGTAAGGGTGCAAGGGCCTTTGGTCGGATGTTACTTCAGCAACCTCGCTTATGCGACTTCGGGTGAACCTGAGGAGACAGGGAGCAGTCATTAGAAGGAGTCTTATCACTAATATGGAAGTAAGGTTGGGGGTCATCCATTCTGACCAAGGGTCAGGCTGCTTAGGCCTCTCGTTCAGATGTCTGGGAGTTTGATGGTCATCTCCATCAGCCCAGTTTCACTGATGTAGCAGCCTTTGTTCATCCTCAGGAGATCGAGTGTTTGGAGGTCCTGTAATGAAACTCGGGTGACAGATGTTATTTGTCTTTGTAGGGAGGTCAGGGAGGCAGCAGATGTTTCCATTGCCTCTTGATGCTGCTCTGGCCTCTGAGTGGCAGAGACTGACTTCATCCTCCTGCCCCCAATTCGGAGACAGTGAGTGAGGAGGCTAGGTAGCGTCTGATCACCGTGGATAGAAAAATGGCCTGTTTTGTCCTAGAGAGGGGATTCTGAGCAAATCAGTTTAGGGGAACCCGCTCTAAAGCTGGCATTTAGAAAAAAAAAAGCCATTGCCTTTGTTGGTAAATATCCATGGAGGACTGAGTTTTGGTTATACTCTCCTGCCAGGTGTTTAAGACCAACTTGATCAAAACTGATCTTGTTCCTGTCTATTGCTACCAGTCAGCTGTTTGTCAGGGTTATTCTTGAGGAACTTGTGAAAAGCCTTTTGGCTCTTTTACCAGTTGTGCCATCTGCTAGGATAGATCAGGGTCTTGCTGACCACATGTGGCTTCGCTTGGAAGCATCAGGGACATTGTCCATGAATGATCATCCTTTTTGCAGTGTGTTCACTGGTTGGCTTTCTGTTCTTTAGGGTCACCTGATCCCCCTGATCGGGAGGTCTTGTTACTCAGAGTTATTAAGCCTGTATAGAAGTTCCATTGTCCCCTGAGCTTTGGCTGACCAAATGGGGCAAGGGTCAAAATATTGAATATTTTTCCTTAGCCCTTTAACTGTCTTAACTTTGGTCTCCTTGATTTGGTGTTTAACATCCAGCAGGCCAGTTTCACCAGTCTTATTAGGTTACAGCTTTATAGTTACCCCTTTTGCTTAATTAGGATCAGTAATAGTGCTGTCCTGTAGGTGATGGCATGTCTTAATTCAGGTTTTGTTCTGTTAGAAGTAGTACTTCTGCAAAACACTAATAAACAGTTTTAAAGATTTGCAAGGAAAATACAATAAGGAATTTGAAAATAAAATTAATTTTACTTTGGAACCATAAGGTGAGAGACTGAGTCTTAGTTCAAGGAAAGTAGAGCTCTTAACGTGTTTTATCTTTGAAATCGATCTTTGCCTCTTAACAGTATTTTATAAAGTTTGTCTGAATATACTTTAGGAAACAGTGTTAATGATCAGAGAAAAACAGTCAAAGCAAATAAATATGTCAGGCTTTTAAATGGCAGTGACCCTTTTATGTCAGATACAATACATATAAGAGAGCACTTATTGATTACCTTCCCTGCAAATCTACATAGATTTTTATCTTATAGACTTTTATAGAGTTTGAACATTTATTTGACCTTAAGAGAAATCTTAAATAACTTTAACCGATTGTGACAATTATATTCAAGTTAATAATATGCAAACCTCTGAAATCTGCCCTTCATAAACCCTTTGCAACTTATATACTTATTCAGAACAGTTTAAAAGTCTAAACGGAAATTGCCAGGGAAAAAAAACCATATCAGTGATAAAAAATAGCAGTTAGTTAACTTGTCTATCTTAAATTATGTAACAGACAAAAGCTTACATATCCAGAATGTCAAAAAATGATATCCTGAAATAACAGCTACTTATTTATCAGTACAAATTTTAGATTTAACAGTTAACAGACATATAAGAAATCATCTTGACAAACATGTCAATGTTTTAAGAAAACTTGTTGATAAAGAATTAGATATTGTTTCATAGTGCTGATGTGTGAACAGTTGAAACCTCTGTACTCTTTAAATACCTGTTAAAATTGACTCACAGTTAGCAAAAGCAATGAAATCTCATTTATGGTATCAGACACGTGTAAATGAGCAAAAGCTGTTTTTCCCAGTTGAAGAAAAATCCTAAAGTTGGTCTATTAGCATGTGTTAAATCCAGATAAGATGTAATGTTTTACAACCCAATACTTTTTTTAGAGATATTGTGGGAAGGGGAAGGGCGGGATAAGGGAGGGTAATTGGGGGGGGGGCACTCCTGGGGGTAATTGCAATATCCAGAATATATACACATTTTATATTATTTTGTTAAAAACTTGTATGGTTGTTCAAAAATAAAAAAAATTAAAAATTTAAAAAAAAGAAAAATCCTAGAAATAATGAATGTAACACTTAACATTTATAGAAACTAATATTCTATTGATTGACCACCTAGAAAAACATGTGGGTTAGTAATTTTAAAGATGTCTTTACTCCTGTTTAACCAGTTTAAATGGAGTTTCTTTAAATGTTTGAGTCACATGAACAGAAAGCACGGAGCAAATTCTCTCCTTTTCCCACAAATGATTCTCTTCCTCCAGCTGTCTATTTAATTTGACTGATAAATCATAGCCAAAGTAGGTTCTGGTCTGTTTCTCATTATTGAATTATTTCCAGCTCTGTTTTTAAATCCTCTGGCTTTTTATCTGTGGTTTGAATAACAGTTCACTTGTATTTGAAGGTTGTTTACATAAATTCACAACCAACCACCTGGAAGGGTTTGGAGCCTTCAGAGCAGCTAATCTTGGTGGGGGAAAAAAAAAAGAGAGAGAGAGAGAGACTGTCTACTAAAAGATGATCAAACCTTATAATTGTAGATGCTATTGTTCTTATTTTAGACAAATTTTTAGGAAGAGAAAAGAAGGAAGCTTGCTGGAGGTATGGGTATTAAGCAAAAATATTAGTGTGTTGTTTACGATACGTATAAATAAACTGTCCCCAAAATAGCATAAAGGCCAGTAGAGGAGAAATGGATTCTGTTGTGGTTTTAATGCTGTGTGTGAAAAGCTATGCTATCCCTTGAAGGAAGATCCTGTGAGGCTGAAGATGGATACGCTAAACCCTAAAGCAACCCCATGAGTAACCCAAAGTACCTTCTCTAAAAGTCCCATCAAGGAGATAAAATAAAATTATTTAAAAGGGAACAATCCAAAAGAAGGTTAAAAAAATAGATAATAGAAAACACATAGCAAAATGGGAGATTTAAACCCAACCTTATCAATTAAGTACAGTGGTCTAAAATGCCATAATTAAAAGGCAAAGATTTTCAAATTACATTTGCCTACCAAGAAAAAAATCCCAACATTTTAAATATGATGTGCAAATTAGTTAAAGGTAAAAGGTAACTGGAGTGGCTTAATATTCTGTTGGACAAAAAGAATCTCACAGATCACCAACATCAGTCACTCAGGCTGAGATGAAGTCAGATGAAAATGCAGTTACTCTGCAACCTGCAAAACATCAAACATCCCTCTGTCAGCTGAAATGGGTGATTGCTACATCTTTATCAATTATAGTGCCATCAGCGATGGAAGAAATCCTGCTGAGTGAAGTCAGCCTAACCCAGAGAGTCAAGGGGCGAATGTCTTCCCTTATCTGTGGAGGCTGGAGCTAAACCCAAGCCGATGCGAAAGGTAGTCAGTCTCATGTATTGGACCCAGCAAAAGCGTAATAACACATAATCTAGGGCATTCATAGATTTGTATTGAGGGAGAGGGGGCATAGGAGGGATCAAGGGGGTAATTCTGATTTATAAATATATGCATATCATTGTTACTTTGGATGCATTTTTTATTATATTTCTTAATATAAATAGAATAAAAATTATAGTGCCATCAAGCCCTGGTTTGCCTTTATAAACAAGAGCCATGGAGATGCCTGGTTATGGAATTTCATGTGCTTTCTGACAGCACTCAATCTGGAGTGAATTTCCAGTTCCTTAGATATTTCCCCAAATTACCCAACCAAAGCCCAAATCCCTAAAAACATCCCTTCTAACACCTTGTAAGAGACTCACCACAATTCCCATAGGAATGTTCTCCCTCACTTCAACAAGGCATAAACCTAAAATATACAGTATTCCTGGTGATCTTTGGCAATAGGGCATTGAAAAATTAATAAGCAGGTGAGCTTCTGCTCCTCAAAGACACCGACAAGATGCTATGCAATTGAAGAAATTATTTTCAAATCATACGTCCAATGAAAGACTTGTGTCAGGGGCTGGAGCAGTGGCTTGGTGGTTACAGTGCTTGCCTGGCATATGCAAGGACACAGGTTCAAGCCCCAGCACCACGTACACAACGAGGTGTCGGAGCAGCAGGAGCCACATGGAAAACTAAATAAAATTGATTCTGTCTCTCTCATTCTCTCTCTCTCTCTCTCTCTCTTTAAAAAGAAAAGACTTGTATCAAAAAATATGTTCAGAACTCAGTACTAAAAAACACATAAGTGAATTAAAAGATTTGAGCAGTTACTTCAATAAGAAGGTATATGGTGTCAAGTAGGTACATGAAAGGATGTTCAACATCATTAGTCTTCAGGGAAATGCAAGACAAAACCACACAAGCTAGCACTACACACCTACTCAAATGTCTTCAATTAAGAAAGGCTGACCATAGTGAGTGCTGGCAAGGACGTGGAGAACCTAGAACTCTTGTACTCTGCCAGTGGGAATGTACGACGGTGCACAGCACAGCTGTTTCCTAAACCATTAGGCATATGCTTACCACATTACCCAGCCATTCCACTCCAAAGCGTTTATCCAAGAGAAACAAAAGCTTACAGCCATCCAAAGACTTGTACATGAGTATGCATAGCATCTTTATTTGTAAAAGCCCCAAATTGCAGCTAATTCACACGGCTATCACCAGGTGAATTGAGGAACAACTTGAAATACGTGTAGGTAACGGGCTCCTACTCGGCAAAACCAAGGAATGGACAATTGGTACACAGCTCAACCGGGATGAAATAGACAATAATTATGCTAAGTGAAAGAATCCAGACAAGGAAGAGGACACACATGTCAATTATTCTATTTATATAAACTTCTTGCAATTATAAATGAATTTACAGTGATAGCATGAAGGTCAGAGGTCAAGTGGCCTGGGAGAAGGGACTCGCATGCCACAGGGAGCATGAAGAAACACACCTTTATGGGTGTGCACACATTTGTCACCTTGATGGTGGTGATGGTCTCATGGAGTCTTGAATCAGCATCTACCACATTGTACACTTCAAGCTTATGCACTTTGTTGTGATTTAATTGTACTCATTAGGGCTGCTTGAAGATTTGAAGAAAGATGCTTGCTTGAAGATTTGAAGAAAGATGCTTGAAAATTAAAAATTTTAAAAATATGTGAGAAGCTATGATTTTCAGGAAGTTAAAGCTTTACATTTGTATTTTAGAGAAGAATAAAAATTGAATGTGCTAAACATCCAACTCAAAAAGTGTAGGGAAGAAGTAACAGAAGAAACCCTCAAAATAGTAAGAAGACAAAGAGATGCAAAGAGTATCTCTTATCTTGATAAGAAAAAGATTCAAATATCAACTCAAAGGGTAAGAAGAAGGGCTGGCATGGTGGCTATGGTGGCTCAGTGATGATGGCGCTTGCCTGGCATGCATGAGGACACAGGTTCAAACCCCAGCACCACGTACACAATGAAGTGTTGGAGTAATGAAAGCCATGTGAAAAGCTAAATAAAATTGATCCTCTGTCTTTCTCTCTCTCTCTTTTTTTAAAAAAAAGGTAAGAAGAAATGAGTAAAGGGCAACAAAACACTACACCTCAAATGACAAATAAATTCAAATATATCAATAATTACAATAAATGTGTAAGAAGATCGAACTTACCAATTAATAACTAAAGATGAGAGATTATAAAAACATCCAGTCTAGCTACATGTTATTTTTAAAGAAACACACCTGAATTCTAAGGATGAGTATAAGTTTAAAAGATGAAAAATATATACAAGGTAAATACTAATTGAAGTAAAGCTGGGATAGCAGCATTAATAGCAAATAAAATTGATTTTTATTTGTACCAGGAACGGAACCTGGGCTGCTTAACCACTAAGCCTTATCGCTAGCACTTTTTATTTTTTATTATGAGAATGAGTATTGCTAAATTGCTTAGAATCTTGGTAAATTGGAACTGGCTTTGGATTTGTGATCCTCCTGCCTCAGCTCCTGAGCAATCGGGATTTATAGGCTTGTGCCACCTTGTCCAGCCTGTAATCCACAGTGAGAGAGAGAGAGAGAGAGAGAGAGAAAAGAGGATCAATTTTATTTAGTTTTTCATGTGGACCTCGATGCTCCAATACTTCACTGTGTATGTGGTGCCGGGGTTCGAACCCACATCCTCGTGCACATCAGCAAGTGCCATAACCGCTGGGTTCGAACCCAGATCCTCATGCACATCAGCAAGTGCCATAACCGCTGAGGCACGGCTCCAGCCCCTAGCCTAGATTAAGACAAAAAGGATCATTGGTGATAGAGTGACATCTACTAATAAAAGTGTTCAGTACTCCAGGAAGGTATTAAATTCTAAGCAGGTATGAAATTAATAAAAGAGCCTCAAAATACATTAAAAAAAACTGATAGAACTATTTGGGAAGTCAAGAGTTGATGAAGGGAAATGACTTTTTTTAAAGGACAATTTTAATTCATTTTTGAAAAGTCCTTTATTATGGAAGATTTCAAGCATATACCAGAGTAGAAAGGACAGAAATAATGAAGCACCACGTATCCATATCCTAGCCCCAACTCCTCCTGGCCAATCTTGTTCCCCATTTTTCTGTTCCCCTACATTTTTCAACAAACTGACATATTATTCATCTGTTAATAATTTAGCATGAATCTCCAAAGGGTTAGGATTTCTTTTTTTTTAAAGAGAGAAGACAGCGTGAGAGAGAGAGACAGAGAGAATCAATCTTTATTGAGTTTTCCACATGGCTTTCGTTGCTCTGACACTTAGTTGTGTACGTGGGTGCTGAGGTTTGAACTCAGGTAATAGTGCTTGCTGGACAAGCGCCGTAACTGTCTAGCCACCGCTAGCCAGTTCCTTGCTAAGTTCTTCAGGGCCTCCTGAAGTTGCTGAGGCTGGCTTTGAACTTGAAATCCTCTTGCCTCAACTTCCTGAACCAATGAGATTACAGATGTGGGACACCGTGCCTGGTGGAGTCCCTCTTTTCATCACATCATTGCCAATGAATACAACCTTGTGACTGAATGGTTACACACTAGGGGAATTGCTAGGACGGATATTTTAAGTGTTTTGGATTTTAGGTTTTGTATGCTCGTGTGTTCTCGTGGTGAAGCTGCGATGCAGGAAAACATCCTGGAATTGTGATACAGATTAAGGAGCTTGAGCCAGAATGTAAAACATAATGCCCCGCAGCTTATCAAAAATGTCAATGAATGGTTTCTCTCATCTGTGGCAGCTAGAATACATGGGGAAGCAGTAGGTCAGACGGCTAAGCTAACAATAACTTCAAATTGTATGATTCTCAACGCAATAGGGGGATGGCTCCCTAGGATACTTGGAGGCGTAGGGAGGGGGTTGGGGAGGGGGAGGGTGTATGAAGAACTCCTAGGAGACTGGAGAGTGGGAATATGGGGGAACCATCCCAGAAGCCGATGTCATTCCTCCACAAGATACCCATTTAATGCAAAAGTTCTTCTGGGGGACACTGCAACAGGTGAAACCCAAGGTGGTCATCCATGTTTTGGCATTACCCCTGGATAACAAAGTATATATATACATTGATTACTGATGGTTTGATAATGTTTCCCCCTCAATTGTATCTCTATATACTTCTAATAAAAAAAAAAAGTCAGCTAAACCAAACGATCCTCATTGACACAGTGAAAATTGTAAAATGTGTACAAGTCAAAATTATTATTTTTATCTGGTGGAATTTTTGATAGAGATCATAAATAACTGGTAGTGGCTTTTGAGATGCGTCAAGGGGAAAGTTTTGAGAATGTTGGAACTACAGAATGATGACGTACGGCTCCTGACTGTTAAAAAAAAAAGTCAATCCCAGTTTTTAAATATGTGAATTTGACAATTAAGACAAAATATAGAGTAAAACAAATACTATCTCCTGTAAATGGCATTGTTGGCCATCAAATTTAAAATAATTAACAAAGGGCTGGAGCGGTGGCTCGGTGGTTATGGTGCTTCCCTGACACAAGTGCACAGGTTCAAACCCCAGCACCATGTATACAACTAAGTGTCAGAGCAACGAAAGCCATGTGAAAAACTCAACAAAAACTGGTTCTCTCTCTCTCTCTCTCTCACTGCCCTTCGATCTTTGAAAAAATAAAATAAAATAATTAACAAGCAAAAAACCAAGCTCTAAAGAGTTTACAAATTAATGCACGTGGCATTTAAAGATGTGCATAGGCATTTCATATGGAGTGACATCTTAGTTAATCACAATTATGAAATAACCAAAAGTTACAAGCATGTAGATTAATTTCAATTAATGTGAACAATTTTGAATTTTTTTCTTTTTTCTCATGTTATGCTTATGCTGATTACATTTTTAAAGCATACTTTGATGCTGAACTTACTAATAGAATCTGTCAAATCTATTAATAAAAACTTGGGCTTGTATTTTGTGTATTTACCAATCCTTTCATTTTTCTGGTGATTGGTGTCAGCGTATTTTATATGTCTTTGTCTGAAATGGGTTGGAAAATTAAAGACTTACAGTTTCCCACTTTTTTACCCCAATTTGCAAAACCCATTCTCTCTGTGCAGATTAACTGGAGTGGAGTGGTGGATTCTCACTTTTTTCCTTTCTCTCCCACCCCTCCTAGGATGTTTGGTCATTAAGTTACTCAGTCGTCGGACACTGAAGTCCGAAGGGAAGCAGAGGTTAGTTCAATCACCCAACTTGGGCTCTTTGAGAGCCCAGCATGACTGGTATGCTATTTGGTGAATCTCTAGTCCCAGCTTTTGTGACATCCTCAGGCTGCTCGAAACATTTCACTGCTGACTGGCTGGCTACCCCCTCTCCAAACACCTCTTCTTCAAACCGCCAGATGTCAAAGTATTTACATCTACTCTCTGAGAGGTGCTGCCTGATGATCGACTTGCGGTGAATTATGATTATTAATGAGGTATAATTCTCTAGCAAGATATTCATATTTTAAAAATGAAGACAGTCAACTCAAATGAAATTGTGCCGCCCTAGTTTTTAGAACCCCCTCGTAACCATGCACTGTAGTCCAGCCTCCTTCCTCCTCTTATTAGGCAAAAACACACCTCAAACACCTTGGCGCTACCTCCCACTCCCACCCTGTCTCTTTCATAGATAAGCTCTGTGGAAACAAGTCCAAATTTTGTAGTTGAATCGTAGAAGCAGAATGTGCTGGTAGAGGTTGAACACCCCAAACAGGCAAGTCTGACCCAGTTAACTTTGGAGGCTGAAATCTGAATAAACCTGTACTCCAAACCATGTAAGTACATATGTCCCCAAGAGCTCCCAGCACAAGGTTAGCCTATATGTAGTTTGTGCTTTATAAACCAACTTGGGATGAATGATCTCACGTCTACCAAACCACGAATCCTGGGTGACTCTGGAACCACATGGCTGATTTCATTCATTCTGCCGTAGAGCTAATGGATGAGAAGTCAAATGCTCATCCCTGAAGGAGGCTGTTCTGGGAATGTTATCAACTTACCTCCTGACACTTCACAATGTAAACACACACACACACACACACACACACACACACACACACGAACACTTGACTTTGCAGCCTTGTAGGGCAGTGAGAAATTAATTTGTTAGCAAGGTGCATTTCTGTGTGGTGATTGGGTGAGAAGCAGGAGCCTTCCATTATCCTACATTTAACATCATAACCCTCTGGAGCAACAGCTCCACGGTGCTCAGATACCAAGGGGCTTCTTCCAACACAGCAGTGGAACCACCAGCTCTTCCTCCCTCCCTCTAGAGTTCTCAAGAAGAGGTACTGGATGACTGGGGAGCCCAAGGGCCAACTTGGACTGGCAATGCCAGCTTGCCAGATCAGGTCTAAAATGGCTGTGAATCCAGGGCAGGAGGGAACCAGTCCACCAGCTGGGAGGCAGGAGGAACGTGCAGATGTTGCAGTGAGCAGATGGGACATTTGGATGCTGTGGCCTAATCTAATATTACCTTTGACTGGGGCTGGAGTAGTGGTTCAGCAGTTACAGCGACTGCCTGTCATGAGGATGTGGATTGGAACCCCAGTACCACGTAGGAGCAACGAAAGCCACATGAAAAACTAAATAAAATTGATTCTCTTGTACTCTCACTGTCCCTCTCTCTCTCTCTCTCTCTCTCTTTTTAGAGAGAGAAGGAGAGTATGAGAGAGAGAGAGACAGAGAGAATCAATTTTTATTGAGTTTTTCACATGGCTTTCGTTGCTCTGACACTTAGTTGTGTACGTGGTGCTGGGGTTCGAAATCATGTACTCGGGCATGCCGGGCAAGCACCGCAGCTGCTGAGCCACTACTCCTTCCCCTGTCCCTCTCTCTTTAAAAAAAAACAAAACTTTAAAACATGTATGGTAACTTGATTACCATACATGAAGAACGATGTCATTGTTCATGATTTCAGGTGGGCCAGCAAGATGGGGCTATTTGTAGAATGTATTTAATAAAAAAGTGTTATTTCATGATCAGCTGGAAATAGGGGATGGTAAGAAATACCATGTTGGAATATTTTCACATAACATGTTAACTACACTAGCTGCTATAAAACCTAGCAATTTTCTTAAGCTTTCTGCTATGTATGAGAACCATGTGTTTAAATACAAAAATGAGACATAAAAGTGATTTAGATCAACATGAATAAATTTGCATAACGGTAAAAGATGACTATGAATTAATTACTAAATGCTGGAATGTGTGGATGAAGGGCACCCGCTGAAGCCTGAAATACATTTAGTTTCCTACATCACAAACAGCTCTTAAATTGCTCCTACTCATAATTCTAGAAGGTTTTAATTAGATTCGTGCTTTATAAATCATCAAAAATAAAAATACAGACATTCAGAGGGAGAGAGTCATTCAACTGTTGTCACTGAATAAAAAAAGGATCTAAAAGAAGGAGCTCAACGGTAGAGGGTTTGCTTAGCATGCATGAGGCCCTGGGTTCTGTCTCAGGCACAAAGTGTGTGTGTGTGTGTGTGTGTGTGTGTGAGAGAGAGAGAGAGAGAGAGAGAGAGAGAACCAAAATGGGGTGGGCAGAGACAAGGTTAGAGGAGAGGAAAAAACTCTTTGTGGAAAGAGTGGGTGTTGTTTTTTGTGATGGGTAAACTTAGCAACTGGCAGGAAGCAGAGGCTATTCTAGACTGACAGGGGAATCAAAGCAAATAGTTTCAGTTAGACTGGAAGTTCTGATAAACCTTGAGAGTTCACTGCAAAAATGTGGAATGGTCTGCGTCCTTCTATGAGCTCCTTTCCCTTATAGAAGCCAATTTCGGTTTTACTTAGATTTTTTTTTTAAAGAGAGAGGAACAGCGAGAGAGAGAGAGAGAGAGAGAGAGAGAAAATAGAGAAAAAAATTTATTTTTTCATCTGGCCTTCACTGCTCCAACACTTAGCTGTGTATGTGGTGCTGGGGTTTGAACTCGGGTCCTTGAGCATGTCAGGCAAGTGCCCTAACTGTTGAGCCACCTCTTCAGCCGAAATAGATTTATTTTTAACTTTTTTCTGGAATCCAATTGAATTTTTTTCTTCCAAGAAAGTGTACGCATCTCTAAAGTAGAATTTTGTACTATTTTCTGGTTTTCACTGAAGTTTACTTGGGCGATTGTAATGGTGTAGATGTGAGGTGTCCCCCCAAAAACTCATGTGTGAGACAATGTAAGAAAGTTTAGAGGTGAAATGGTTGGGCTATGAGAACCTCAACCTAATCAGTGCACGAATCCCCTGATAGGGATTCTCTAGGTGGTAATTTTAGACGGGCCAGGTGGGTGGAGGTGGGTCCCTGGGGGTCTGTGCCTTTGGGGTGTATATTTTGTTTATAGTGAGCTCCTCTCCTCCACCATGCCTTCCACCATGACTGGCTCACCTCTGGCTCAGAGCAATGGCCTTGACCATCTATTGAGACCTCTGAAACCATCAGACCCAAAACAAACCTTTCCTCCCCACTGGTCACAGTGGCAAAAACTCTGACTAAAACAGTGGCAATACATCCCGAGAGGCATGATTATAGTCACACAGACATCTGGCAAATGCTCAGGGAAAACTAAAAAATTCCACCAGAGCAGCACCCCTGCTAATGAAATGTAAATATCTTAGAAGCTGCTAGAAGTCTGCTCCAGCACAGTGTAATAGATTTCATTTTTTTAAAGAGAGATGGCGGTTGGGGGAGGGGAACAGGGAAGAGGGAACCAATTTTATTTATTCACCTTGTTTTTTTGTTTCTCCAACACTCAGTTGTACATGTGGTGCTGGGGTTTGAACCTAGGTGCTTGTGCATGCCAGGCAAGCGCTGCAACCACTGAGCCACCGCTCCAGCCCCTTTTTTTTTTCTTTTTCTTTTTTACTTTATTATTTTTGCCTTTATATATAACCACAGCTGAAAATGGGTTCTATGGCTTTCAGCGAAGGAAACAAGAGTCTTCAGAGGCTAAGAGAACCCTGGCTGAGAGGAAGGCATGAGAAAGGATGGACAAAGAGCACCGATGGGTTTTGCTGGACTGGATGGTTAGATCACCTAGCTGACATGCAAATGAGGGGAGACAGGAGTGACAAAGAAGTTGCAAGGGAAAACCCAAAGCTACCAGGTAACTCAAGTCCTCCCTTTAGCTAAGTTCCCTGGCCCAGATTATAGAAGTCATGAAAAGGTTATTTCTCTACCATGAAAAAAATTTTTTTTGAAAGTTAAGGCAGCACGGAATCATAGACAAGGAAGGATAGGTTGGCCTGGGCCTTTCATTGCATTAAGATATATTTCAGAATTTTCAGAGAAGAGATGATCATGAATTCCTGATGAAATTTCATCGAAGAGGGGCTGGAGCAGTGGGTCGGCAGTTTCAGCGCTTGCCCAGCAAGCAGGAGTCGGTGAGTTCAAACCCCAGCACCAGGTACACACTGAAGTCTTGGAGTAATGAAAGCCACATGAAAAACTAAATAAATTTTGTTTCTCTCTTTCTTTCTCTCTCTCTCTCTCTCTCTCACTGTCCTGCTCTCTTTAAAAAAAAAAAAAAGAAAGAAATCAATTTCATAGAAGAAAAGAAAGAAGACCTGCCAACATGAATCTCTGCTAATGTATTCGTAACTGAGGTCATGGTGGTGACCTCACTGGGGACAGGGGCGATTCAGATTGTACCCAAACTCACAGGTCATCGCCAGGACTTCAGAGTTGACTTGGGTGTAGTGGGACACTATTGGGGGGCTCTGAGAAAAGGATTGACCTAATCTGACTTAGAGTTTAAAGTGTTCACACTGACTGCTGTTTTAACCTAGAGTAGCTTTTTATGCCACCTCAGTAATGATGCAAGAAGTTTCTAACAATCTATTTTCCTTCTCCACCTCACCCCATCATAGATACTTTTGTGAAAAAAAAAAAAAGGTTTCATTTTGCCTTTATTTTTGAAAACTATTTCTGATGAGCAGAGAGCCCTATGTTGAAAGCCATTTTCTTTTAGCAAGTTAAAGATGTCATTCCATTGCTCTGGCTTGCATAGATTCTGATGAGAAGTCTGGGACTATTCTTATCTTTTTTCCCCCTATATCCTTTTCTTCTCATACATCTAAGACTTTCTCTGTATCCCTGGTTTTTGGGTATTAATGTGTTCTAGTGTGGCTTTTGGATTTACCCAAAAATTTGAATTTGTTGGACTTTCTTGGAGTTCACTGAATTTGTCAGACTTGAGGTATAAAGTCAAATTTGGAAATTTTTGGCTGTTATTCCCTAATTTTTTTTCTGTCCCCATTTTTCTCCTTCTGGCAAGCCAGTTGTGTGTATGTGGAACTACTTGGCATTGTCCCACGGTCACTGAGACCCTATTTGCTTGCTTTCATTTGCATAGCTTACATTCCATTTCTCACTATGTGTGAGTTCATTCATAGTTTATTCTACCAGGTCCCTTCTGTGAAATTTTCTCCAAATATTATTTTAATTTCTAGAGCCAGTTCTAAATCTTCTACTTCTCATATTCATGTTCCCTTTAAACACTTAAACACAATTATAATACTATTTTAATGTCCTTTTCTTCCAATTCCATCATTTCCATCTTTGCCAGGTCTGTTTCAATACAGATTTTTCTTCTAAGTTGTGGGTCACATTTTTTCTATTTCTCATCACATCTAGCAATTCTTAAACAGGTGTTCAAAATTGTGATTTTTCTTTAATATCTCAATGTTTTTCTTCTGTTTTTTAAAAAGTTTAGGACAGGGGCTGGAGCAATGGCTCAGCGGTTACAGTGCTTGCCTGTCATGCACAAGGATGCAGGTTCAAACCCCAGCACCATGTACATAACGGAATATCGGAGCAACGAAAGCCACAGGAAAAATTAAATAAAATGGATTCTCCCTTTCTCTCTCTCTCTCTCTCGCTCACTATCCCTCTCTCTCTTAAAAAAAAAAAAAGGACGTTTTTGGAAAGCATGGAATAAAAGTAAATTATCCCACAAACTCCCATATACATAGTGTTTATTACTGAAGTCAAAATGATCCTTCCACTATCTCAATTAACTATTTTTTTTTTTTAAAGACAGAGGAACAGTGAGAGAGACAGAGAAAGGGAGAAACAACTTTATTTCGTTTATTCACATGGCTTTAGTTGCTCTGACACTTAGTTGTGTACGTGGTGCTGGGGTTTGAACCCGGGTCCTCATACTTGCCAGGCAAGCGCCGAAACCGCTGAGCCACCGCTCCAGCCCCATCCTTCCACTATCTCAAGTTTGGTTTAAACTCAATCTGGTTAATACATGAAATAAACAAAAGGTAGAAAACTATGAAAGCAAACAGGATATTTCCCTCTGGGTATTTCAAAAGAAAGGGAAAAAGGTATTGTAAGTGTTTCTTAGATCTTCACTCAGTAAGATAACTTAAAATGATTTCCATGCCCTCAAAGGGAGAATAGGTGGCCCTCACAATATTAAGGAAAGATGACTGGTGCTTGGGAATAAGGAACATGGGT